>JAOTRA010000008.1:2758661-2768661 GCA_026260255.1 Pseudolaguvia tuberculata | reverse complement strand
AGAGGAAAAGGAAGAACCTTTTTATCTCATGCACCATAATGCACCTTTTCATATTTAGTATTTAGTAGATTGTAATTGGTGTATAACTGATGAAACAAACAGTTGTTGGGTTTAGCTGTTTTTCTTAAAGCATATTCTTGTGTACAGCAAACAGATGGACAGACAGACAGAGAAGCAGACAGGCAGAGTCAGAAAAAACTTACTTGTGGCTGTATAAAATGATATTTAACAATAAAAATTTACAAACAAATAAAATTGATTGTGTTATATATTTATACAACATATTAAGAAGAACAAATATCAGAACATCTTTATAGGCTATTATTAATAATATTTACATAACAATATTTTGTATATTTTATTATAAACATTTTGCACTAAAGATTAAAAAAAAAAGTAGAATTTTGCCCTAGTGTTGGATGTGAACTAATTTTTATCTAGGAATAAAATAGTTTTAAATAAGACTGAAATTAAATCTAATACTGCCTTAGTCTATGACAGGAAACTTACCACCTACTTTGATTTGGAATTCAAAAAACAAAATGTTTATATATCAAGGAATATTCCAGCATATTTGCTCTTACTTTCTATTCTGTGTCTATAATATTGTGCTTAAAAATAATTTAGACTGAAATTTGCATTTTGATACAATTTAAAGCCTAAATGTATATCATTTCTGTGGTATATTTGCTTAGTCACAGATCAAACCAGAAAATCAGTTTGGTAAATTACCAGCATATCTCTCTCCCTACATCTATCAGAAAATACACAACTGTTTGATTCCTATATGCTTCATACAATTTTGAAACACCCTGTCACAAAAAATGTAGCTATATATATATTATGACATTACATTTTCTTTTTATTAGAAATACAGGGCCCAAACTCCAGCATGATGATAGCCCTCTAAACAAAGCTACTAAGCATGTGAATTATTGGTGAATTATTGTTTGTGTGTAAAAACTTGACCGTCTTGCTAAAAGCTCAATAAAACAGAAAAAAATGGTGAAACCATCTGCATTTCAGACCTCCACACTCAACATCCGTGCTTGATACGTACTATTGCCCAGCAGAAAAAGTCATAGTGTGTGTTTTCATGCATTTACGTAATCTACTTGTTATAAACGTATCACCGTCTACTGGATTTCTAGTATATGTAAATTATATATGTATGATTAAGGGGAAGTGGTAACACAGAAGATAAAGTGTTAAACCACCAATTGAGTCAATTCCCAGCACCACCAAGTTACTGCTGGGCCCCTGAGCAAGACCCTTAAACCCTAATTGCTTAGCTGTAAAAAATAAACAGGTAAGTTGCTCTGGATGCCTAATGGCATAAATAAACACAGACAATAATTTGACGGTACTAATCTGCTATCAGAAAGAAAAAAATGGTGTTGTAAATCTATAAACTATATTTAGAATAAGAATGTAAATAGAAAATCTACACATACAAATTGTATCTAAGAATATTTCTTCTAGCATGTAAGTATAATCATTTGTTCTTTGTGAATTAATAACTGACAAATACATCCTATTGAATTTAAATGAAGTTTTGTGATCATTTGTAAATCTATTAATGTTTGCTAAGCAAAATACTAAGAGTTTTTTGTTAGAAAAAATGTGCTTTTATTTTCACAATGCAAAGACTTGTGACTAAAGTCTTGTGTTTGGTATTCTCACATCTGCTACAGATACACTAAATAAAAATTGAGGACACCGGAATATTCCTTTTTAGGGGTAAAAGTTTATATACAAAGTGTTTATGATTTACAAAAAGAAAGTAACTTTTTTTTGTCTTGTACTGACAATGAATCTGTAGTTTGGCTCAAAACACAATGTAGAAGCCCAAGACTCAATTCATCACTATTAGAAACAAAGCAAAAAGCCATAAGAAATGTAGAAGAATATAGGAAACTTCATTTTTAACAACACAGTCACTGGTGATTAGTAGAAATGTACACTATACTTGTTTATATAAAAGCTGAAACATAGCATCAGATATTCCACAGTCAGGATTTGTGCTGACAAGACTGGAGCATCAGTTGGGACAAGATTAGGAAAACGGAGAGAAAATAATGATGGACAACAATGTGTTTTTGTCTGAGTGGTCAGTTGCTACCGTTTGTTGGTTTTGACTTGGGTTTGGACCTACAGCCACTGATTGTACTTGAACAGTACATGTCTTAGAATCATAGATCTTGATTGTGTTCATTTGCATTCATGATTCCCATTGCAGTATTATTTCTTGTTTGACTTCTAAGAGATTATACATTACTATACATTTTAGCATTTATTTCAGTATACATTAGATACAAACAAACCTCCTTCCAGATATCTAAGTATTGAAATTTGAAGATTGCTTTGCAACAATATTATCTCAAAGACTGTGGATGAACTAATATATTTTATATAAAGCACAGGAAATTCTCCCTATGCATATTTGGTATGATAGTGATCCTCCAAAGATGAAGTAAATGAATATGTCCTCAGAAAGTCTACAGCTTTGTTTATCTTTGCAGTTCATCAAACGGCTGTCCTTTCTACTTCATATGGTGCCAATATCATTAAGCTTGTCTTACTTGGCTTGCAACAAATATTCAATTGTTCAGTTGTTACACTAAACAGTCACAATTCATTGGCTTAGTATTTGACAACAATTCATTTAGGCCAGTGATGTAGCGGTGGCCATTTTCCCTGCTTTCTCTTGAGCCCATGGCTGTAGATTTTGAAGTGCATACAGTGAAGAGTTGTGCACACAGAGAGGATCTACAGGCACTGACTCGCTGATGGATTTCTGGAGGGCATCAGCCTGCAACTGCAGCAACATCCGGTTAGCTTGCTGGCGCTCGGCCTCCCTTTCCTCAGCTGTCTGTCTCCTGATAACATATTAAGAGTTGTATACCATAAATATTACATTAACACTTACAGGTATCTTATTGACAGAAAATATATGAGCTATATATAATTAATATAGTCATAGTAATGTTTGTTTGCAAGAATTACATATTTTAAATATATCCAATACAGACTACATTCTACACATTATAGCCTGTATGATAAACTGATCCTGTATTGTAAGATGTTATTACATACATGTTATATACATAAACAATTTGTAAACTGGGTTATATAATGTGTAAAGAGTTTTCTAACCAACAATTCTTAATTAACTTGCTAATTCTAATAGATCAAGAATATTTATACATTTAAAAGGCTGCTTAATCATTAATTGTTTAATAATGTTGCTCCTTCATTTATTTTTAAATAAAATGTAATGTAACTGGCCTTCATAAACAATTCAAAACATTAACAAGTTTATTTTCAATTTAGTTCAATCAACTATACAAAATGTGTTCATTTAATAAGAAATATTTCCTAAACACAGGCTATATACAGTGTGTGTGGGGAAGGGGTGGGGGGGGACAATACGAAAATGAACTCGCATGGAGGTAGAATATTGTCACCTAAAATAATTTAAAAGTAATTGCTCAAATTACTTAAAAATTTATATATTTGACCTACACTGTAGAAAGAAAGTACTGTTAAAAGCACAAATTATTTGTATATTGCAGTGTCATAGTATCGCTATGTTTACAATGTTTATATTTTTATTATCACTAATATTAAACGTTAAATAAATGTTTCTAAAGACATTTTGTAGTATAATATTTTAATATGATTATACTATGTTATGCCATTATCTCATTATATGTGCATTAGGCTCGATATAAATATTAACGACCCAGGAACTTACACTTTAACAAAAACATGTGGACTAACCTCCATTTGGTTCTTCGGTTCTGGAACCAGGTTTTGACCTGTGCATCAGTCATTTTAAGTGTCTTTGCGAGAGCTGCCCGCTCGGCACTGGCCAAATACTTCTGCCGGTGAAAGCGCTTCTCCAGCTCGCAGATCTGCACACGGGAAAAGGATGTGCGCGGTTTCTTCCGCTTTGGAGGGGTGCGGTTCTGGTATGGATGACCAATGCGTCGGGTTATGGGCAACGCCAACAGGGCTGAAAGAAAGACAGAAACTTTAGGGAAAATAGAAACGCGTTGCAGGAATTATTACAGTGAGTGATACTTTACCTTAATAGCACTGTATGTAAATATTTAACCGAATACACAAGTAACATTCTATCATTCATTCATTCATTCATTCATTCATTCATTCATTCATCTTCTTGCACGTTTATTCCCTAATTTGAGTTCACGCGGTCTGCTGGCGCCTATCCCAGCGGACATAGGGCGAGAGGCGGGAGTACACCCTGGACGGGTCGGCATGCCATCTCATACAAGTAACATTCATTCATTCACTCATTTTCCTACCCACTTATTCCCTAATTCGGGGTCACAGGGGTTTACTGGTGCCTATCCCAGCACATAGGCGGGGGTACACCATCGCAGGGCAACAGCCGCATAGACAAACAACCACTCACACACACACATTCACTCCTATGGACAAATTAGAATCACCAATCGTGGATGAAACCGGAGTACCCGGAAGAAACCCACGTAAACGCGGGGAAAACATGCAAACTACGCATAGAAAGATCCCCGACCCGGGACCTTCTTATTGTGAGACGACTGAGCTAATCACTACGCCACTGCATCGCCCCTTATTTATTTATTTATTTATTTATTTATTTATTTATTATCGTCATGCCATCGTCAAGGCTATATTCATTTAATAAGGTTTTATACAGACATAGACTTCATAGACTTTGTGTGCGTGTACAAAGGTTGTAGCTAAGGTAGTGAAACTAAATGACAATCTATAATGGAAAGCTAAAATAAAATAAAATAAAATAAAATAATATTAAATTAAATTAAATTAAATTAAATTAAAAAAAATTAATAAGGCGAACTATGAAAATGTACCGGGAGCATTACAGACGTTATGTATGTTTTTTAGCCTAAATATAATGATTGCTATACAGTAGCCTGTAAATCAATAATAAGTAACGAATCTAGAATTTAGTGCAAAAAAATCACTTCACATAAAAGTGATACATATAAGACCCAAACCCTATGACATGTTTATAAGCTCATTTCAGTGACATTGTGTCGCTTTGATAAATTATCTATTATCGGATTAATAATGTATATATTTTAATATTTCTTCTAGGCTAATACAGTAATGCCAAACCGACGCATCATCCACGCGTCAATTAGAGACGTTAACGTTTACTCCAGAGCATCTTTAATCTCTATAGATATCTGAAGCTGCTGTGGAAGAAGCACTAACTGTATTGGCTCTCACACAACATCACAAATCGCGCAGATGTAATAATAATGTTATAGTTTAATAGTATTATTCTATTATAGAAACACAATTGTTTATGCGTTCCATTGAATTTTTTGCTGGCCTTCTGGTTTTGTGTGATCCTGTGATCCTGTGATCCTGTGTACGTGGCTGCTTGTCTCGTTTTTTGGTTAAATCCAGAGACGCTGTATCGGAAAACTTTAATAATAGGATAATATGGTGTCGACTCTAATCCTGACTTTAATGGATGCTGCCATGTTGAATCTCTAGCTACACCGACACATGTATGTTAAAGTTGGCCTCGGTGGGTTCCCCCCCCCCCCGCTGCCCTGGTATATTGCTTGGCACAACCACACCCTGACAAACAGCACCCTTACGGCAGATTTGTAGCATCTGTTTGGGTTTATCAGAAATGTGGAGGAAAATCGGAGAAACAGTATAACATATTATAACAAGGGAAAATTCCACCCACCATCTCCCTATGTGACCTGAAACTTGAGCAGCATCCTGGACCATACTGAGTAAGTTGGATATTAGGCCAATCAAATAGATATTAGGCCAGATGACATAATGACATTTTCCTAATAGAAATACAAATATTTTAACCACTTAATAAAATAGAAATATTTTGTAAATTGTTTAATTTCTTTTGCATGGCTTTTTTTTGTTATAGTTAAGTATAACTTACAAAATAAATACAAGAAAGTTAACACAAGCCCTTTAATCCACTAGAGCCAAGTGACACTCCAAGTACATTGGTCTCCTTTTGTAAACTCACAGTATAATACAAAAGATATATTCTCTAAAATTACATTAAGTTTTTAACCATCTTTAAAATACAACTTTATTTTATTTCTTTTATTTAAAAAATATAATTTCTCAGTTGTGGTGAAATGCAAAACAGTTCATTTTTATTAGGAATAATTAGTTTGAAATAGTGTATTTTGTAGAGGTTGTATTCTATTATTGTAAAAACTGACAACAAAACAAATTAATATACAATTAAATGCCTTTAAGGCTTATTATTCACATAAAGATTCCATTGTATATACAAACATTAGGATACATTTGTACACAACCACAATACATTGTAGACTAGAGGCCTTTAAACGTTCCCTCCTGTAATATACAGAAACATTTTACTCAAAGGTTATTATGTATTCGATAGGGATTTTCTTTTTCTAATCAATAGTATGAATTACTCTTGAACGAATGATAATCATTGTTTATATTATTCACAAATGAAATCCACATATTTCGACTTATTTACATGGAATAATTCTTGAGACTCCATGTGTAACTGTATGGTGGAAATGTATTGCTATATAAATTTTGTCCTTTTATTTAGAGCCTGTCAGTCATGAGTTTATCTAAACGGACATGGTTATTTTATTTTACTAGGGAAGAACAACTTAAACTGGTAATCACTTAAATACAATTAAACAAAAATCAAATATCCACTAATTCGCTTAGAATTTTTTTTTTTAAATAATAACAATTGTTGTTCGATAATGATGATGATTATGATAATAATAATAAAACAGAATAATAATAAATATTTTATTGTAATACATATAACATGTATAATAATTTTCAATTTAAAAACCTTTCCAAAAAACCCAGCCTATAAATTTACCTGGCAATCTGTCTTTGGTGAATCTCCGGTGATTATCCACCCAGGGGAAGCAAATCGGCCCGAAACCCGGTGCTGCGCTCACAACAGGCGGCGCTATGGCAGCTCCAAGCGGTCTATGTGCCGGCACACGGATCACCCCGCGGTGTCCCAGAGTCCTATTCGAAACGAACTCATTCGGATCCTCCAAAGTGCCCGGAAAAGCAGCGAGTGGCGCAACCAGAGCAGTGAATGTAGTGGTGCTACCGACCTGACTCTCCGAGCTGCTCTCAGAGCCATGCTGTCGGTCAGAGGAACCCAGGATCCTGTCTATACCGAAACGGATGGGCTCATTGCTCGGTTTGGGGGATTGCTCCGGTCTCGGACTTTGGGGGCTTTCCATATTCCTTATTTACAATCCGAACGGGGGTTGAAGAAATGTAATTAAATCACGCAAGACTCAACGTAGATGAGATTAATTTCAGGGTTTGTTTGTCCATTTTCGTCACTTTTGTGGTTTTCTCTTGGTTCTGATTTAGAATTTCTTACATATTCCATCACATCGGTACTGAACTGTCCTCGGCTGGGCTTGTTCCTGTCAGAACTGTCGCATTTTCCTCTCGTCTTATGCCAAAGTCCTAAAGTAACGTTTTCATTGGTCGAATACGTCAAACCCTCGCGCATCTATTGGTTAACACAAGCTGACAAAAATAGATTTATTTCCCAGTAGAGCTTAGCACGAAGATATCAGTGCCCTGCGACTGCCGTCGTTTTTTACATATTTACACTATCGTTTTATTTCTAGGAATCATTTGTACATTTGCCGTAGATTTTGCCCCTTTCATCACACATTTAAGAATCAAATCTGGCATATATTTATTAATCAAAACATAATACGTTTAATCTATTTTCAATAAATATTTTCTCTATAAAATAAATCCCTTGGATATATTATATACGTTTTTACATAGAATAAACTTTTAAATGGTAAATCCTTGTTTGAATCGGTGTAGCTTTGTTATTCTGTGGAAATCATTTGGAGAGCTACCTATGGGGCTAGTGAGGGTCAACTGGAAGAAATTTAAGAACGACTTAAATGCATGAAACATTTTTTTTTGCATGCTGTGTTCCCATTTCCCTCAAAAGGAGAAAGGAGATCCTTGTTCCGTATCATGGAAACTCATTTAGACAACTTGTTATCTCTACGCTTTTACCATTTTGTTTGAAAAAAAAAAAGGGAATATTTCTCCCCCCCCCCCCAAAAAAAGAGTTCGTCCGAGAACCTTTATAGTTAAATCAGTTTACTCCTTAAACGACTTTGCAACTAATAAAATCAATAGGATCCTCGTAAATCCTAAAATTTCGAAATATTTGTATTAAAAATAAAATGGACGATATTTTTGGTTTTATTAAAGTTATTAAAATATTATTCATGAAAATATTAGATCGTCTAGAGTATAGAAATGTAATGTAATATAAATAAATCCAAGTTCTTAATTAAGATAGTAATTTTAAAAGCTAAACAATACTAGTAAAGGTATTCAACACAAAACTTTTCTTCAGCTTTTTTCAGGATTGCCTTTTCTTACAGTATTGTAGTATAATACACCTTTAGCCACACCCACTCACTGAACAATAATTTTAAGAAATCAATAGATCTGTGGCTAGTTATCAATATACACACAGCCTATAGGTAATTAAGATATGTTTGGCAATTTAAATGCTATAGCTTCGACTATAGATTCACAACAGTTAATAGTTAACAACAGGATCAAGTTGGCATCATCCACAACCCTGTTGGTAGCCTACAAGACCATGACCAACTGGATGTTTGATAGCCATCTGGATAGGGTTATACAGGACAGAACTTAATCATGCAATGATAAATGAATACACTTAATATATTTGTTAACAGTTTATCTATGTAAAAATCAGAAAAAACTATGGTATGGGTTAATCAGTTTAGATACTTAAAGATTTGTCATATTTTACTTTCGTTTTCTGTAAAGGCCTCTGTGGATTTGGTTGGCTTCTAGATGCAACAGACTACAAAAAGGATAGTTTACAAGTTGCAAGAGTTTGAGCTTCAGCTTAGCCTGGGGTCCAACAGATTTGTTTGTTTTTCTAAGCATCTAAAAAGGTGTTTGTGTTTAGGAAAATTTATGAAGCCTGCTTTGAAAATATATGATGTTACTGTTTCTTTTCTCAGCTGATACTTGGCCCAGATGTTTATTGAGCATGATTGAGGAGAAAGTTACTCAGTACTCTGATAGGTACTGTTATCTTCTGCCAAGAAAAGTAGCATAAGGCTGTGTTTATATTATAGACTCCAATGCACAACTGCTAAATGCAATAAAACGCATATTTAAGACATTTTGGGATCTAAAGAATTCAGAATGAAGCAAAACAAATACCAATGATTATGATGATGCTATTTATTTAATTTCAAATAGCTAATGTGTAAGATTTGGTATAATTTTTATACGGTTATTACACGTCATTAATTACAGGGGGAACAAGAGTAAACAATCGTTATTAACCAGCTATTATTTTTTTGGAAACGAGGAACTGAAATATAAATAAAATGCATTCATAGTCTCTGATTCAATCTTTTTATAATGTTACATGTATTAAGCTATATGATAAAATAATTTAAAGTGATTTGATATTAGGGAAAAGTGGCACAGTGTGTCTGACTTCTTGCATTAGTTCTGTGGGTTTGGTATTGAGCAGGTCTGAGCCGTGAATGATTTTTGGAGAGCAGCACATGAGCGGTGATCCAGCAGACTCTCTGGCAGGTCAGTCCGACTCCCGACATGCTCTCTTGGCTGATTTCTATGCCATATGCCTTTCCCTCCTAGTGAGAAACGCAAGGGTTTTTCAGATTTGTGTGAACTAGTGTTTCCTGTCTTTTTTTTTTTTGGTTTGTTTTGCTCAAATGAGTTGTTTGCCTTTTTGGTAGTTGATAGAATACTACTCATTACACATTATAAAGCGTTAGTTCGGTTCTAAACATGCCCGTGTATTGGTCAGAAAATGTGGTTCTTCCACACACACACACACACACACACACACACACACACACACACACACACACACACACACACACACACACACACA
>JAOTRA010000008.1:2700162-2716583 GCA_026260255.1 Pseudolaguvia tuberculata | reverse complement strand
ACACACACACACACACACACACACACACACACACACACACACACACACACACACACACACACACACACACACCCTCTTCATTTCTTCCTGACCCATCAATTTATTTTCTCTAATGATAGTATTATTGAGGTCCTAATTGTAACCTTTTCTTTGTTTTGGAATTGTACAAGAATATGTGTGTGTTAGCAGAAGGGTATTGTGTTTCAATGAAATACTATTAATAACTAATGTCACCTTGTAGCATGCAAGCCATGGTCTGTACTCCTCCTAATATTTGTCTTTTTTGCAGGTGCAATTTATCTGCCAGAGAGAAAAAATGGTTCCAGTTTGATAAATCAGCCTTGTTGCTTTTTGTAGTTTGTTGCTTAAAAACCCTCCAGAATCTCAGTGCCACTTGAATAATTTCTTGGAAACTGAAACCTTTTCAAAAGGGCTAATTGAAACAAGGTTCTTGTATTACGAACAAAATACAGTTATCTAGTGCACTTGATAGCTTACACTTGCCATGGTAATGAATTTTGGATCAGTCTGTCAGTACATGGGTATGCGAGTGTGCTGGTAATTAATTATTTGCTTTTTTTGCACATGGTTGTTAGAGGTTTTTCTTTACACATTATGTCTGTCTGGTCTGCATTTTTGTTTGTTTAAAGGGGGACACTTTTCAGCATGTTCAGGACATTGTGACATCTTTGCTGAGGACGATCAATCGGACGGTCATCACTATGGGCCGAGAGCACACCCTCATTGTGAGTCACCCCATTTTTTTTCCTTTTATATGCATTTTTAAGGATGAGCTGCATGAATGCAGAAACAAATCAAAGATCAAGCCATTGTATCTTTTTCTCGCTCACTAAGTTGCTTTATATTTAAACTCTCAGACTGCAGCACAATTAATTTTTTCAGTCTGACATGAGCTTAAAAAGATCCTATTAATTGTCGACTAGCTACTACAACATTTCCCCTACCTTTTACATTTTAAAAAAGCACAATTGGTATCATCATAAAATCCTTGAAAACGTTTCCTTTACAATAAATCTGTAAGTTGTGAACTGCTTTCAAAGGTCTTGGAGGTCAAAGATGCATGAACAGCAGTGTGTTGCATGTGAAGTGTGTAGCATTTGCCATGTGTAGGACACATGATATTTCATAAGTATAAACAGTCTGGGTACCATTACTGCATCAATATACTGAAAACAATCACCGCATCAAAATACATATTTTATTCATATCATCCCAAATGAACCACTTAAAAACAGCTGTGACTGCAGCTAAATGATGACAAGGAGGACCATGGGTAATGTCATTTTCATCTATTTAAAATAGCAGTTTACAAAAATACATATTAATGGGGATGTTAACAATCAATACAGATAATACAGTGGAAGACCATGTGTGTGTGTGTGTGTGTGTATGTGTGCAACCATTCCACTAATGAAATAACATTGTAATACTACTGTATACTGCATTTACACTGCAGTTTTTCCTCAGCTGGATCTTGTCCATGTTTTATTAGTCTCAAAAATATAGTGCAGGGGTTAATGTGAATCAGTGAGGCTTAAGGAATAATATACATTTTTTTCCTAATCTATTTCTCTGATATCAATATATTCATTATAAAACAACGTCCAAACTACTATTTTACATTCTAACAATAAGGGTAAAAGTATCAGAGTTATCCAAGGTCTTGTTAAAACAGTTTTTTGCTAAAAAGGATAAATCAGGATAATAATCCTAAAGCAGTTCATTTAATCAATGCACTTAACTAGTTCATTTTGTCATCAAATTTCTCAGCTGCTGTACCAATTTCTGTAATCTAACTATATCTCTACCCTGTCAGCCTACCTTGTGCTTGATGTAAAGCCTGACCACATGATATATTTGAAAGTGCTGGCTGTTAATGTGGTATCATCAGACAGAATGATTGACAGGAAAAGCTGGATATACTTCTTTTTTCAAAAAGAAATTAATAACGGATTAACGCTTGATCATTTTTTGGGGAATCCCCAGAATACCGGAGATTTTACATGTTTAGTTGCTTTGCTAATAAATATAGAATGATTGCTTCATACTGTCTTGGGTTTGGTTTCTGGTTTGCATGTCCATTACACGCTTGCATGAGTTTTCACTGGGTTCTCCGGTTTCCTCCCACAGTCCAAAAACATGTACATTAGGTTGATTGGTGATTCAAAATTGCCCACAGGAATGAGTGTGTCTGTGGCCCTGTGATAGACTGTTGATCTGTCCCTGCCTTTTGCCCTATGTGCGCTGTGATAGACTCTAGATGAACCCTGTGAGCCCCAAATTAGGGAACAAGTGGAATTAATAAATAAATGATTAACATAAGAACGGACATTGTATATTTGCATTAGAATGACAAAAATGATGGAAAATTAACCAGGCTTCTGATTCCAGTGTTTAATTGTGTTGTAGTTGCTGCATACGTGATGAAGACTGTCCTAGATTCAACAGGCAACTGATAAAATCGAAATAATTGTCTACTCATTTCAGTAAGATTTCTAACCCAAACTAAGTTTAGATTTCATTTAGTGCTGACCAAGTCT
Organism: Pseudolaguvia tuberculata; assembly: GCA_026260255.1. Classification (NCBI taxonomy): domain Eukaryota; kingdom Metazoa; phylum Chordata; class Actinopteri; order Siluriformes; family Sisoridae; genus Pseudolaguvia; species Pseudolaguvia tuberculata. The sequence goes on along the minus strand of JAOTRA010000008.1, from coordinate 2,714,022 downwards.
ACATTTTACCTTCAGTCTCTGAACACAGTGTTGAAATACGGCTATTTGTGACAGATTGCCTATATTGGGTTAACGTTTTCGACAGTAACCGTGAAGAGCAGTATTGACTGAATCACAGTTCTGTCATCTCATCAAGCAGAACCTATTGACTGCCTGGGTCTCCATCTCTAGGGTCTCCTAAGTCAGGTCTTACTGTTTCAATTATTCTGATTTGCTGGTTGAGTTTTTAAAGAGAAATGTAAAAACATGAAAAAGATCATTTCTGGATCGTACAGCGAGAATAAAAATCAAAAGATACTGTTCTCAGGAATTGCCATATGTGACATAAGACTATTATCCATTATCTATTATTTATGTATTAGCTACATTCCACAAACAAGTCTGACAAATCTCTGATGACAGTGCTGGTGTTAATCCATAACTCCAAGTCAAACTTTCCCACACCTAATATCCACAGGCTCACGGAGCTGTTCCTTTGCTACAAAGATCCTGTAATTGGAATGCCCAAAGCATCTTGCTGTAATAGCAAAGCTTGTGGTAATTGTTGCCTTGGCAGCCATTGCTCAGGTCTATAGCCACCAGAAGCACTTCTTACGGAGTTTCTTGATACGATTCTTGTTGCGTGGTCGAATCGGGTCAGGTTTAGGAAATGAAGGAACATCGTATTCTGTGTCCAATGCCTCAAGGACATTCTGGAAGCGGCCTTCTTGCAGGCGAAAATCATGCTCCACACTATAACGAGACACAGAGACAGAGCTATTAATTTATAATCTTAAAAGGATCATGATGCCTGGTTTTATTATAAATGCAGTCGTGATGATATAAATTACCCTTTTTGACTGAAACAACCTTTTTCACGTGATGTACAGCAGGCGAATCATTGTAGTGATACACTCTCAGTTTTTAAGAATCTTGAAGACACTAATTTAATTCTATCGGATGAATAAACTGGAGAGCAAAGACCAGTGCCATGGATATACAGGGATATAATTATCACTACACTGTTTGAACAAATGTATAGGATGTATAGGACCTTCACATTTTTGTGTCTTAGATTGATTTGATATAAACATCCACACTTTGGAAAACCTTTCCAATAGGTGTCTGGTAATCTGGGGAAATTTAATCATTCAAACAGAAATTGAGTTGTAAGTTCAGGCGCTAAGGTCAGGTAAGGAGGTATGTGGTGTAGTCAGTGTTCTAGCTTTTTTAAAGGGGTTGTGGTCAGGGCATAGTTCTTTTACTCAAAAATAGTACATGCTGACCTGGGAAAGCAGAGTAACGTCATTGTTGAACGTCAATGTAGCATTGATTGCTGGGGATATATATATATATATATATATATATAAATTAAACTTTATACAGCAAAATGTAGTTTAGCATTTAGTGCATGAGTGTCTTATCTACAGTAACTACAGGATGAATGTAGAATAAAAATAAAAGATAAATATGAAGGTAACAATAAAGGTGCAGTGTAAGATATAAGATGGGATTGGGGTAGTAGTGTGATATATGCAGAAAAGGGACAGATGTATGGTACATCAGAACAATGTAAAGTGTGTGTAGTGACTGTAAGGAGGTCAACTCTACTAGTACTGTACTAGTGTCTACTTCCGATGCTGGGTAATTGGGCGTGGCCACCCTATATAAGGCCACAATGGAAACCACGTGACTTGTCTACCTGTGTCACTACTATATTATACTCTATACTCGATTAACTCTATACTGTGTCTCCATTCATGGATCCGGCAAACCCCCCGTCATCACAGAATACTTCACCACTCACGGGTCCAGCAGTCATCAGTTCACTGGAGGATTTACTTGCGGCCCTAAACCTCCAGGCTCAATATCTGCATAACCTACAAGAACAAGTCAACTCCATGACCCACGCTGCTGATGCGCCTTTAACCGTTCTCCATGGTAACACACCTATGGCCCTGCCCGACAAGTTTGAGGGGGACCCTGAGAAATGCCAAGGGTTTATACAGAACTTCCGCATAATTTTCGAGAACCAATCCCAGGGGTTCCCTATCGAGAAAAGGAAGTGCGCTTGCTTACTGTCCCTCTTAACGGGCCGCACTTTGGACTAGGCAGCGGCTGTTTGGGAGATCTACCCAGTTCTTCGATCTTCGAGTGAATACTTCATCTCCCAGATCAAAGAGGTGTTCCAACACCCCGCAAAGGGTCTGTATGTACCCTCCAGACTGTTTCGCCTGAAAGAGGGTACACAATCCGCAGCCAATTACGCTTTTTCTTTTCGAACCCTGGGTGCGCAGAATGACATGAATGAGGTTGCGCCTAAAGCCTTATTTAAAGAAGGATTAAATACGGAATTCAAGCAGAATTAGTGGCTGGGCGACTCTGACTTTTACAATGAGTTCATTCAACAGGCGATTCGGAAAAAAACAACCTTAAAAGCAATCACCCCACATTGCCCGAAAATCCCCGAACCAGTAGGAACGTGAAAGAAAACAGCCCCCCATCGGGTCACTCGGAAACCGAACCTATGCAAATGGAAACGTATAAACTTTCGGATCTGGAAAAGCAACAGAGATGTCGCTTAACCTATGCTTCTATTGCGGAGAATCGGAGCACGATCTCTCACAATGTCCGCTCAAGCCCCTCAAACCCCATAAGAGAGTGGATACTAACATTTATTCCATTCAGCATGATTTAAGTCTGTCTGTATCAGCGAGGCTACGGTCAAACGGGGTATCTCGCCTTTTCTCTGCTTTGGTGGACTCGGGATCGGCAATAAACATCATAGATGAGGAAGTGGCACATAAACTCTGTGTACCCACCGTCTTGTGTAATTCCGCAATCCACGTCACGGCTATTGATAGGCGACTCATTGGACCCGCTATAAATAAGAAAACGGCACTTCTCTCCTTGGAAATGTATCACACACATATTTCCTTTTATGTTATGGCAGCACCTAAAACGCCGTTTTTCTGGGGTTTCCATGGTTACGCACACACGATCCTGTAATCTCACGGAAGAAAGGAGAAATTTCGGACTGGTCTCCGTTTTGTCACACAAACTGTTCATCACATAAGAGGGCTTACACTAGAGCCTGTCTTAGAAACAAAGCTGACACGCAAGGTGTGCCCCACTACTAGAGCAATTTAATGGAAGTATTTAGTAAAGAGAGAGCTACGGTATTACCACCACACCGCGAGGGCAAGTGTAGTATCGGTCTACTGCCCAACACTACTCCGCCTAAAAGCCGGATCTACCTGTTATCCGGTCCAGAATTCTAAGCTTTAGATAACTACATTGAGGAAGCACCCAAACACGGGCACATCCCCTGCCACGGCAGGGATCTTCTTCGTAGAAAAAAAAGACGGCGGGCTGCAACCCTGCATCTACTATAGAGGACTCAACGCTATCACCGTAAAGTATCAATACCCTCTACCATTAGTGCCGGCAGCCCTGGAGCAACTGCGACACGCACGCGTCTTCACTACATTAGACCTCTGTAGAGCTTACAATTTGATCCGCTTTCACAGGGGAGATGAGTGGAAGACCGTGTTTATCACCCCATTATGCATTATGAGTACCGGTTCATGTCGTTGAATTTAACTATGACGTAGGAACTCCTGGCGATCAAGGAAGCACTTGTGGAGTGCCGTCACTGGCTGGAGGGATGTGCACACCCTTTTACAGTGTTCACTGACCATTGGAACCTAGAGTATGTTAAGAGTGCCCAACGGTTAAACGCTCGTCAGGCACGATGGTCCTTGTTCTTTTCTAGGATTGACTTTGTAACCTATCGACCCTGCTCCAAGAATGGCAAAGCAGACGCTGTGTCTCGCAGTTTCGACCCCCCCGACCGTGAAAAGCAAGGAAAGAGTGTACTACGGCTAGAAACGGTGGTGGTGCCAGTACTATGAGACCTAGCAGAGGAAATCAGGAGATCCAACGAAACCACCCCAGGTCCCAGCAATTGTCCAGAGAGTAAGGAGTATGTGGCCCATGAGTTGCGGCAACGTTTGTTAACTTGGGCTCATTCTTCCTTAGGTTCAGGTCATCCGGGCATACAAAGGATGGTGCTACTCATTGCGCAGAAATACTGGTGGTCCGGGATGCAAGCGGAAGTGGAGAACTTTGTGAAGTCATGTACAGCATGCGCCCAATCAAAGACCCCTAAGCACCTACCTGAAGATCTGTTGCACACACTTCCTGTGCCTCAAAGGCCGTGGTCTCACATATCCATAGACTTTGTAACTAACTTACCTCCCTCAGCAGGATATACCAGGCGTGTCATTTAGTGCCCACAATCAAACGGGCAGGTGGAATGGTTGAATCAGGAGCTAGGCCGGTACCTACGTACGTACTGTGTGCAACAACAACAACAGAGGTGGAGTGAGTTCCTGCCACGGGCTGAGTACGCCCAGAACTCACTAAACACTCATCTACTGGATTAACACCTTTCCAATGTGTTTTAGGATACCAGCCAGTGCTATTCCCCTGGTCCGAGGAACCAGCCACCGTACCCGTCGTTGAGGACTGGTACCAACGGAGTGCGAAAGTGTGGGAAGGCGCTCATGTACGCATCAATAGGGCCATGCACAGACAATGGATGCATGCGAATAGGCGCAGGCACCCCCATCGTGAGTACGAACCTGGGCAGCTGGTGTGGCTGTCCACCCGAGATCTGAGACTAAAACTCCCATGCAGAAAACTAAGTCACAAATACATCAGCCCATTCAAAGTGTTACGCAGAATTAACGAAGTATCCTATTGTTTACATCTGCCCTCTCATTACAAGATTTCTCCGACCTTTTATGTCTCACTACTAAAGCCACATCACGCCCCTACATCAACCGCTGAACCCACACAGGGAACCCCCGGCCTTATTGAGCTGGAGGACGGCCCAGCTTACGAGGTCTGGGAATTCCTGAACTGGAATACTTGGTTGACTGGGAGGGGTACGGACCGGAGGAACAATGCTGGGTAAAAAGCAAAGACATATTAGACCCCTCGCTTATCGAGTACTTTAACACCAGTCACCCTGACCGTCCACCCGAGGCATCACTAGAGGAGGGGGTACTGTAAGGAGGTCAACACAGGTTGATGGCCACTGGAGGGAGCCATCACCTGAGTACTAGAGTCTACTTCCGGCGCTTGGTAACCTTATATAAGGACACAATGGAACCCACGTGTAGAATTGTTTACCCGACATACTGAACATGCTAGCAAACCCTTGTATTTTGGTTATTGGCTTTTGAACCTTGGACTGTCTAATGATTACTCTTTGAACTCCGACTTGGCTTTGTTTGTAACCCTCTCTCTGACTTTAATACCTGACCCCCCTTCCGTCTACGTTTACGTCTCTGCTCAGCATTTTGGATTTGTCTACCTGTGTCACTACTATATTAAACTCTGTGGAATAACTGTATACTGTTCCCGCTTTCATGGATCCGGCTAACCCCCCGTCGTCACAGTGACTTTGCAGTGGGGAGAAGGTTCACATTTGTGTTTAGCTGTTAAGTGTGTTAAGCAATTTTTCAGTGTGTTCGTGTGAGCCCTGAGGCACCTGTAGCATCTTCCTGATGGAAGAAGTTTGAACAGTCTATTGTTTGGATGAGAGGCATCTTTGAAAATACCTCTTGCCCTTTGCAGACAACGTTTCCTGAACGGTGGGCAGCGGAGTGCCAATGATCCGTGCAGTTTTCACTACCCTATGTAGGGCTTTCTGATCTGAAACGGTGCAGATGCTGAACCACACTGAGATGCAGTATGTAATGGTGCTCTCTATGGTACAGTGGTAGAAGTTCTCCAGTAACCTGGAGCACAGTTGAACTTTCTTGAGTCTCCTTAGGAAATACAGGCATTGATGTGCCTTTCAAATTAAGAAGAGGTCCATGTGAGGTCCTTAGAGATATAAACTCCAAGGAACTTAAGACTTGGCACACACTCATCAACAGCCCTGTTGATGTGGATAGGAGAGTGCGTGTGATTACCAGATTGTCTAAAGCCAATGATGACCTTTGTTCCAGATTGTTGCCCTCACAATATGTCACTAGGTGCTTGATCTCCTCCCTATAGGCCGTCTCATTGTTATCTCTGATCAGGCCTACCACCGTGGTGTCATCTGCAAACTTGATAATGTTGTTGGAGGCATGTGCAGCATTCATAGGTGACTAGGGAGTGTAGGAGAGGGGATAGAACACAACCTTGTGGAACTCCAGTGCTAAGGGTGAGACTGGTAGATGTAAAGACTGGGGTCTATTTGTAAGGTAGGCACATCTCTCTGCAACTTGGGTCCAGTTGCAGAGAGATGTGCTAATGCCAAGCTGTCTCAGCTTCAGGATTAGCTTGGGAGGGCTGACCATGTTAAAGGCAGAGCTGAAGTCCACAAACAATATCCTATTATATTTGAGATGGGAAAGGATCACCCTTTCAAAACACTTTGCTACGACGGGTAAATGCGACAGGACGGAAGTCACTGAGTGCTGTTGCAGCTGAGTGCTTAGGCAATGATACAATGGAGGCAGCTTTAAAGCAGGTAGGTATAGTAGATTGGCCCAAGGAAATATTAAAGATGCCTGTGAAGACCACCACCAGCTGTTTAGCACGTGATCTAAACACACGGCTATCAATACCATCAGACCCAGCTGCTTAATTATTATTATTCTTTTTCTTAGCTTGTTTATTTATATACAAGTCAGACTTTAATTGAACAAAATTTATCAATATCAAAATAGGCTTAGGGTTAGTTTTGCTAAGAATTATACTGCTGATGCTAATGCACGTATCAAATTCATTACAATCCATGAACTAAAAATGCTGGAATACAAGTGCTTTTTTTCTGCTTTCATGGTCAGCTGTCAAATCCCATTTGTGCCACATTTTTTTGGGTCAGTTGATACATGTAGTGTAAATGCTTTGCTTTAATAGAAAATATACAAACAAACAAATGAAACATTGTATTACTACAAATTAATGAATGTGACATAAAATGTGAAAAATAATAAATTATTATAAACCCATATAAATGGAACAAGCAATTTCCTTGAATACCCACTGACTCTTCCGCTGGCTTAAATCACTGTGTGCTGCTCTGTTAAACACCGCATGCTAATTGGTAGTGGTAATAGTCGTGATAGTTGGTAGTGTGGGCAATTTGTGTCCTAGAGGGCAGAGTTTTGCTCCAACCATAATCAAACACACCTGAACCAACTAATTAAGATCGTGTTAGGTTTACTTGAAACCTACAGGTAAGTGTGTTAAGGCTAGTTGGAGCTAAACTCTCCATGACACCAACCCATCAGGAATGAGATTGCCCACCCCTGGTTTAAAGTGTCGAAATGCTGATCAGAAGAGCATAGGTTTAATTTACCACTACCACCATTTGGGGCCCTGAGAAATTTCTGTAACCCTCAACTGCACAGTTAGATTAAAAATGCATAAGGATGTATGATAAATGCTGTAAATGTAAATATTAATACATTAAGGAAGAAACTTGAATTTTTTTTTGGAAACTGCATCCTAGGTTATTTAACCGTGACTTGGTGTGTAAATCAGAAATATTACTGGATTTAAAGGAGGGTATTAGCAAATGTCCAAATGTAATAACATAATAGCTGTAATCAGGATTTTTGCCTCTTCGTCTTCTGAGAAAAGAAACATTCATTATATATCTAATCTGAAATTGCCACAAAGGAAAAGAAATTGTGACATTTCCATATTGAAGTTAAAGGGATTCTATCCTGGGCCTTTATTGTGTTAGCAAATGGTATTAATAAATGTCATTAATAAATGTTACAAATACATTAATCATCACAGGATAAACTCAGATCTTCTAAAAGCTGCATTCTGTGATAAATCTTTCAATTATCAAGTTCACTTTAATTCAAAGAGCTTTTTTGTCGAACAAGTGAAATATGTTTGACGTTCAATTGAAGCAACAAAAACAATATATTAAGAAATTTTTCATCTAGGCTCCAAGGTCTACGACATATATATATATATGTGTGTGTATTCATGCATTCATAGCTGAAGGCAGACAACTCATAGATCGTTCTGCTGCTCCTTATCTTAACAGCTTATCCACTTCACCCACCCTGTCTTCATCCCTCTATATTTCCTCCTGTCTAGTTTAAGCTTTCTGCCTGTGGTCTCTAATCCTGTGATCCTTCTTACACAGTTTTATTCCTTTTTTCTTCTACTTAAAGGCAGGGCATGCTGGTATTGTTGTTTTTTTAGCTGTGTTAGTAAAGAGAGGTACATAATGACCTATTTAATCCTGCAAAGGACTACATATGACTATACTAAACCCACTGCTTTCTAAGAGGAGAACAATCACTCTGTGTAAGAGAGAGACAGATGGACTCTGTAGGCCAGTAGGATCTAAATTATACTGAACAAAAATAATCAAGCAGAGCACAGAATTAGAGGGAATTAAAATTTATTTTTGCATTTTTGGTGCACTTGGCCACAACTGAATATAGTTTAGTCAACATCCTCAATAAAAACCCACAACCAAGGCAATTATTCAAGGGGTATATTTTTACACTCATCTCCGAAACTATAGTATGTAGTTGTATCATTCTTTCATTTATTCATTCATTAATTTTCTTACTCGCTTATTCCCTAATTCAGGGTCGCAGGTCACGCTGGTGCCTATCGCAGCTCAGGGGTACACACTGGGCAACACATAGTCAAAGAACCATTCACACACACATTCACTCATATGGACAGAATCACCAATTGACCTAATATGCATGTTTTTGGACTGTGGGAGGAAAGCAGAATACCCGGAGGAAACCTACGCGAGCGCCGAAAGAACATGAAAATTCTGCACAGAAAGTTCCTTGACACAGGAATCGAACCCGGGACCTTCTTGTTGTCAGGCCACCATGCTATCCACTACACCACCGCATTGCGTTAGTTGTATCATTCCATGATTTAAGTGTATTATTATACCGTAATTCATTCTTAAGATATTGAAAATGAAATGGTGTAATAATTCAATTGATTTTTTTTTTTGCTTACCCATTTCAAAATCCAATAACTGGCAAAGAAAACAGACTAAATACACATCCGAATGACAACACATGTCACAATAAACCTTATATCAAGTACACTATAAGGACTAAAGCTTATTGCTCAATTAGACTCCTGCAAAAACTATCCCACTTTTGGAAATGCTCTCCAGTAAATTGAGAAATAGTACTATGTGAGTTTTTCCCTTCAGCAACTATAATATTAATAGGCTTAGAGAGTAATGTTGGTTCAGGAGATCTTATGTTTAGTTGTCAAACCAGTTCAGGGCTCTGCACGAAAAAAAAACAACAACATCCCTCTATAACAAATCATGTTGTCATGAAGCTGACATTCATGATGTTGTCATACAATGATATTCAAGAAAAACTAAACTGGTCACTTATATGTGGTTGTGGGTAAAAATTGTCCTCAAACCTTTGGTCACCTAGCGTAGTTTATGCCATTTCTAAAGTATAATGTCTCAGTGGCTGACACAAAAAATGTATTCTGTTGAATGTGTTAGATAAGATCAATGACACCATTACGCACCTATAAATCATCACTGCTCAAAGAAAAAGACTGAAAAAGAAATCTGTTTTGAGAACGACCAAAAGATCAGAGGGTATCCTGAGCATCTTTCTTAGCACAGGATCTTAAGAATAAAACCAACTTATCTGGTCTTGTTATTGGAGTCTGCATAGGTGTGCTATGTAACCACCAGTACACAGTAGAAAAAAGGAGCTTAAATTTCTTTTTTTAATATTTTACATTTTTAATAAAATGTATATTTAAAAAAACCTAACACTGTTTGCAAACTAAGTGAACAAAACTGATTAGGATGCAGGTGAAAAAGACCCCTTATCTAGAGCGACTTACATTTATTTCGTTTATACAAGAGAGGGTTAACGGCCCTGCTCAGTGGTAGTACTGGGAACTAAACACGCAATCTTCTGGTTAGAAGTCCAACAGCTGAACCACTGCGCTACCACTGTTCAGCTTGTATTTGGTGTATAATAGCATGGCTAAATTATTTTATTACGTCTTAGGATAAATACTGTACAATACAAAGAACTTCAGCACACACCAGAAGGCTATAAATGCTTTCTATAGCTGTCTTTATATTTTTTGCCATTTAGCAAATGCACTTATCCACACTTATCCAATTATCTTATTTTTCCAACTGAGCAGTTAAGAGTAAACGGCCATTATATAGCCACGCATCGGTCGATGGTGCTGGCAAATAGACGTACAATCTTTGGATCACACAGTTCATCACCTTAACCATTGAGCTACTACTCCCACACTTACACTCTCTAAAATTAGGCCAATCAGCTAAAAGATCAAGAATAAAATGGATTAATGAGCCACTCATCCTCTCTTATCATTGATAGCAAAGGGTTTCCTGGTGGTCATTGAGTCTTGAGTCAAATCTACATGCAATTTATAAGAGTTTACCGAATTGTTTATCTGTGTTTAGCAGGTTGGCAACAGTAAGCTAATTGTCAAGTTAAGACACCTTTATTTATATAGTTTGGAGATCAGTATAGCTTTACAGAATCATATAAGAACACAAGAACTATATAGTATAACTTCATATCGGTAAAATAAGGGTCTCTAACTAAACAAGCCAGATGCAACAGTGGCAAGGAGCCAAAACTCCATTGGTGATATAGTTGAGGAAAAAATAGGGAGAAACGAGTAAGTTATTGTATGGGGCAGCAAAGTTTCTGTGTTCTTGTCTGGATGGCCGTCTAGAGAACAAATGCTGAAACTGGGAAACTGGGGCTTATTGTAATCAAATGAAACAATGACTTGGTATTGATGAGTCTTTAATTTACATAGAATTGTGTAAGAGTCTCAAATTAATTAAATTAATTAAATTAATTACAATTAATTGTGGGGTTTCAGAGCTGAAGTTTCTGTCAGCCATGTATGTAGTCTTCAGTGGTTGTTTGTACTAAGAGCCCGATTAGAGTACTAAATATTATCTTGTAATCATTTTACTTATAATGATTTCAATTATTAGACCACTATTTTTTCTTTCATTTAAGAAATGTTAAGCATTCTATTCAAAAAACAATTACTAAATACAAATTAGCAAAAGGCAATAACTATATCTAAAAACAATTCACACAAAAAGCAAACTCTAGTATTGAGAAAATGAGGATGACTTACTATAAGGAGTTGTCTGATTGTAATCACATTGTATAAACTACCAGTTAGAGCTACATCTTAGCCTTACCTTCTGCTTGGATTCTCTAGCATATTTAATGGCTGAATAGATATCCAACTAAAATGTAAAGCAAAGAGTTACAGTTTGTTTTCTATAACTTAAAAATTAAATGCTCTAAAAAATCTGGAGGTATCAGACCTCTATGTATGAAAGTGTCTTGTCTAACATTAAGAATCAGTTTGTAGCCCAGGGGTAGGTAATCTGTTTGTATGTTTCAATACTCCTAGAAAGGTCTTGGTTCAGGTTATTTGGTTCAGGTGTTTGCTTAGGGTTGGAGGACAACTCTGTAGACACTGAACTTCCAGAATCCGAGATTGGACACCCCTGTAATTATCGCATGGTGTCCAAAAAATATGCATCCAACAAAGCAAACTCTATTTAAAAAGTAGGGGCATCTTATCTAATATTTGATATAAGCCAACATAGCGTGGATGTGTTCCAGTCTGATCTAAAAACATCTTGATTTATTTCTGACTCTTAAAGTTTAATTGTAATATTCTGGCAAAGCCACAAACTTTGCCAAAAATTCATTTCCTACTAGTGATGTGTCATTTGCGAATAAGTTTGTGAGGATTTCTTTTGGGTTTGAACTTTCAGAGACTGTATTTTTGTGGACGTAGGCAATGCCTTTACTCTTTAATCAATATGCTTCCTCTGAAACCTTTTTTCATCTCCAGAGCTGTTTGTTAGTATGAATAGTGAGGCTTTCAATGTGGCACGACAGACAGAATGCTCTGCACTGCTTCTTGTTAAAGATGTGCTGCAAGTAGCAAGTCGATTGGAGGAAGCGTTCATTGATGAAGATAAATGGAAACGAATCTTCTTAATGAAGCATAGACACAGCAGGCGCAAAACAATAGCATGCACACATTGTATTTGTCAGTGCACATATGTTATGCCTTGCCAATTAAATATATATCCTAATAAATGTAATCAATTCTGAAGCAAAGTTATGTAATGTATCTTGGTAATTATTTTATTCAATAGACAGACTATTGGAATTTATTCTGCTTTATACAAAAACAATTCAACAATTTAAGAACTAATTTGCTAAAGGGCAAATAAAATGCTCCTCAAATATGTCTGCCTGTTTGTCTATCTATCTACACTACTTATCTACATTACCATCAGATCCATATATACAGTGGGTACAATAAGTATTCATTCATTCATCTTCTTGCCCGCTTATTCCCTAATTCGGGGTCACGGGGGTCTGCTGGAGCCTTTCCCAGCGCACATAGGGTGAGAGGCAGGGGTAAACCTTAGACGGGTCCATCGCAGCGCAACACATAGACAAACAACCATTCACACACACTTTCACTCCTATGGACAATTTAGAATCCACCAATCGACCTAATCTGCATGTTTTTGGACTGTGGGAGGAAACCGGAGTATCCGGAGGAAACTCACGCAAGCGTGGGGAGAACATGCAAGCTCCACACAGAAAGATCCCCGGCCCATGAATCGAACCTGGGACCTTTTTGTTGTGTGTCGACAAACTACTAAGTTTTTTACTCTTTTACCATTTTTAGGTCTCTCCAGAGATGCAAAAGCAATTCAAAGCGCCCCCCCCCCCCCCCCCCCCCCCCAAATTAAATTTGATGGTCAGATGATCAACAAATTATGCCAATATCCTGTATCCGGGAAATTAGCTCAAATGGTAGAGCGCTCGCTTATCATGCGAGAGGTAGCGGGATCAATCCGTCATGGATAACACGTCCCACCCCTTCACCACAATGCAGCTCCTTCAGCACAAAACTGTTACATCCACAGTGCCAGAGGAGTGCTATCGTCAATGTGTCCAAGAATTTTACCCTGTATTTGTTTTTTTAAACTGTTTATACAGTCTGTGTTATTCTGCCATGTTGTTCTTTGCTAATCTATCTGCTGCTGTTCTAAAGAAATTTCTCCACTGTGGAATTAAAAAAGTCAATCCAATCTAATCTAATCTATCACATTTGTTTTGCCTTTATTTGTTGCTCAAAACTCAAAAGTTTTCTGTATATGCATTCATTCATTAATTAAGATAAGTGGTCAAATGATGTAGGCAGCAGCTTGTCAACTAATCCACCCCCAAAAAGATTGATAAACCAGAGAATAAAGAAAAGTGAAAAGAGAAGATAGATAAAATAGAGAGAAAATGGATGGCAATATAAATAGGTTATGCCAAAGATTGTGGTTTTAAAACCCTTACTAAAACTAGGCAGGTCTTCAGAGATAGAAAAGTTGCAAAATAGTATTTATCACCACAAATCATACAGCAGTACTTTATTTCAGACTAGAGAGAGACGAAGAGTGCGCGCGTGCGCGAGAGAGAGAGAGAGAGAAAGAGAGAGAGAGAAAGAGAGAGAGAGACTCTGATATAGAGATGGAAGAAGAGAAATCAATGTGAGTGCAAATAGATGTCTTTGATTTACTATTCTGGCTGTAAAGCCCACAGCAGCATTTGTGATGTTTTGTGAGGTGTGTTCAACCAAAGCCAAACCTAACCAATCCTGTTCAAGCATTTTGTGCTGATCATACAGTGTTATTATGCTTGTGTGTGCATGTGGAGGATAATTGGGCTGTGTGTGTGTGTGTGTGTGTGTGTGTGTGTGTGTGTGTGTGTGTGTGTGTGTGTGTGTGTGTGTGTGTGT
>JAOTRA010000008.1:2687523-2699442 GCA_026260255.1 Pseudolaguvia tuberculata | reverse complement strand
TGTGTGTGTGTGTGTGTGTGTGTGTGTGTGTGTGTGTGTGTGTGTGTGTGTGTGTGTGTGTGGGTGTGTGTGTGTGTTTGGACAAGTTTGCCAAAAAACTATACATCTGTACAGTGAAGCTATACAGTAGATATACAGTTATACAGTCTATAACTATGAGTGTAAATGATACCCTGTTTGCTATTGGTTGGTTTTATGTGTAATTAGCATTTTTTATTTTATTATGTAGATTCCTAAAAGTGCAAGTTCAATCTTTTAAGTTAATTAAAATTTGATCAGTCATACCATGAAGTTATGGGAAAGAGTAGTGGAAGCTAGGCTGAGGGAAGAGGTGGCCGTCTGAGCAACAGTATGGTTTCATGCCAAGGAGGAGTACTCCAGATGCAATCTATGCTTTGAGGATGTTTATGGAGAAGTATAGAGAAGGCCAGAAGGAGATGCATTGTGTGTTCGTAGATCTGGAGAAAGCGTACGACAGGGTTCCGAGAGAGGAGTTGTGGTATTGCATGAGGAAGTCAGGTGTAGCAGAGAAGTATGTGAGGGTGGTACAGGACATGTATGAGGACAGTGTGACAGCAGTGAGGCGTGCGATGGGAATGTCGGACTGCTTTGAGGTGAAGTTGGTATTGCATCAAGGATCGGTTCTGAGCCCGTTCTTGTTTGCAGTGGCGATGGACAGATTGACAGATGAGGTCAGACAGGAATCTCCATGGATGATGTTTGCGGATGATATTGTGATTTGTGGTTAGAATAGGGAGCAGGTTGAGAAGAATTTTCAGAGGTGGAGGTATGTGGTGGAGATGAAAGTCAGTAGGAGTAAGACTGAGTACATGTGTGTGAATGAGAGGGAAGGCAATGGAGTGGTGAGGTTGCAGGGAGAAGAGGTAGTAAAGGTGGAGGAGTTTAAATACATAAGGTTAACAGTGCAAAGCAATGGCGAGTGTGTTTGAGAAGTTAAGAAAAACTTTCAGGCAGGGTGGAGTGGGTGGAGAAGACTGTCAGGAGAGATTTGTGATCGACGAGATTCTGCAAAAGTGAAAGTGAAAGTTCATAGGATTGTAGTGAGACTTGCAATGTAACATTGTCAAAAAGACAGGAGAAGGGGCTGGAGGTGGCAGAGTTGAAATTTTCATTGGGAGTGACAAGAATGGATACAATTAGAAATTAGTTTAGAGGGATGGTGCACGTAGGATGTTTTGCAGACAAGGTAAGGGAGGCTAGGTTGAGATGGTTTGGACATGTGCCCTCCTCTGCACATGACAAGATGGAGGTGCCTGGCAGGAGGGAAAGAGAAAGATCAAAGAGGAGGTTTATGGATCTGGTGAGAGAAGACATGCAGGTAAAAAGAGGCAGATGTAGAGGACATGGTAGTGTGGTGAAGAGCGATCCACTGTGGTGACCCCTAACAAAAGCAGCCGAAAGCAAAAGAAGATAAGACACATAAATTACAGTTTTATCTGACTCATACAAGATTATACACAGGCAGCATGGTGGCATAGTGGTTAGCACGGTCCCCTCTCAGTTTAAAGGTCCCGAGTTCAAGGGGTCTTTCTGTGCAGAGTTTGCAAGGTCTCCCCTTACATGGGTTTTCTCCGGTTTCCCACAGTCGAAAAACATTTATATTTGTTCAATTGGTGATTGGTGTGTTTGTAAGTTTGTGTGTGTGTGTGGTTGCTTGTCTATATGTGGCCTTGCAATGGACTTGCAACCTGTCCATGGTATACCCCTGCCTTTTGCGCTATGTACTGTTAGTTCAAAAAGTGTTGTGTTTACAGCATTAAAAAAACATTAAATGGGAGGATGGATATTCATTGAAATTGCCTCTACATGTCTAGTGATGCCACAGTTAAACATAAAACAGCCTATTTATTTTTATTTTAAATTTCGGCTCAGCATACGGATATATTGCTCTGAGGCTGCTCAGAGCTAATTTAGGATAAAATAGTAACTGTTAGCCAAGTGATCTGCGTGTAAATGTTAAGTCACTATTGCTTTCGCTTGGATCATTTTCCGCTTATAATTGTAATATAGCCTTTAATGAACAATAGTAAATGAGTCATGAAAAAGAATCTGTAGAAGCTGGCACGCCAAATATGTAATATGAATAATAGTTATAAAACGTTATATCTTTTTATTCCCTTCTAATCTCTTCTTTTTGCAGTTGTGGAATAACTATTTCCATTTGGCGGTGGCATTTATTACCCAAGAGTCTCTGCAGCTCCAGCACTTTTCCCCGACTAAAAGAAACAAGATACTGGCAAAGTAATAAATGGAAAGCAACAATTATAACAAACTTATGGAGATGTAGAATAAATTACATAATGATTAAGTCTCTCTCTCTCTCTCTCTCTCTCTCTCTCACTGTATCTATCATTGTTCATATGTTTTTACAGATATGGAGACATGAGAAGAAAAATTGGATTTGCTATCAGAGACATGTGGTACAGATTGGGTAAGTATGGGTAGTATTAGTGTTTGTTTAGCATTGGCAAGCAAGATCTGGGAAGACATTGAAAAAGTCTTCTCTTATTTATCACTTTTTAATAACTTACGATGAAACATTTCAGTCCTGATGAGACTTATATTTCCTGATCATGAAGACCTACTAATCCACAGCACAAATGGGTCCTTGGATAGACGAACATGAAAACCATATGCTGTCCCTTTACTATCTCATATTTAAACGTTTGTGTGTGAATGAATTATTATCCTACACTGTATTTCACCAATTTTTTCAGAATAATTTATTTCACTACATATACATTACAGCAAAATAAAAATTTGCATATCAAGACACATATACCACAGATACCCATCCCAATATTGGTATCAGGCCTGATGCTGAGCTCATGTACTGGTACTTGTTAAAAAACACTTGCATCAACTCATGTGACATCATTGACAGAACATACACTGCACAAAGACACCAGCACCAGTGACAGAATGCAAAGCTCATTGGTGTAGAAATATTTAATAATTATTGCTGACAAAGGGTAGCATGGAGGCTTAGTGGTTAACAATGTTGCCTCACAGCAAGAAGACCCAGGTTTGATTCCTAGGCATGGGCTTACTTAAGTAGAGTTTGCATTTTCATGTGTACGTGGGTTTAATTTAGGTACTCCGGTTTCTTCTCAAAGAACGAGCGGTTATAAAAGAAGAATGAATAATGAAAACAAGCAACAGAAACTTTGTTCCACAAAAATATCAACAGTTGATAAACAAAAAAACTTTTAAAAATCCCTGCTATAAAGAATAGGAAGCTTGCTGTAATAAACAAACATTCTGTGTCACTCAGATGAAGATGGGTTCCTTATTAAGTCTTGTTCTTCTCAAGGTTTCTTCCTTATTTCATCTTAGGGAGTTTTTCCTTGACAAAGTCACCACCAGCTCGCTCATTAGGGAGTAAAACTTTTTTATTCATGCTGCATTATGTGTGTAAAGCTGCATTGAGACACTGTCTATTGTTAAAATGCTATACAAATCAAAAAGAACTGAAACCACCCTTTCCAGAAACCCTGGAGTAGACTCGAAGCTAGATTTTACCCCATATAAAAGCAGTAAAATAACTGATATCATATTATTTTTTTTATAGCATATGTATCAGCTTTGTGTGTGTCAATTGGTTGAAAGCACATTTCTGCTACGAGTTACTAATCAGCTTCTTCCAAAATGTACATTTTCTTCTGATTTCTGTTCAGTTGGATAAATTGGTTAAACGAGTTTGATTAAAAGGTTATCCAAATGAAAATCACATTCTCCTAAAAAATCCCTCTTACCCAGTTTACTGTGGGTATAATGCCAATTGATGTACAACAGCGTGTGTCAGAGAGTAAACGTTTAACCTGCTTTTTCGAGAACCCTTGAGGCACTTATTAGCCTGTTGTCATTTTGAAGAGAGCAGACCTGTCTCCGTAGTGTTCCACTTTTAACACACTTGAAGGAACAGAGACAGAACAGGTGGTTTATCGTGTTTCTCTCGTTTCTCTAATACCTAGTGCACTTAAGCTGATTCAATTAAAGGGAAAATCAGAATAGTGACCATAAGACTGACCTTTGGGACAAATTATACTAATTGTAAGTACTGTGTTCCGCAGGAATAAGGATCAGTCATGGGTGTAGCCTCAGTGTATGTAAGCTTGTTTGTTATGTACTATGTTATGTACTAGAACAGATAAATTCTTCTATAGCAGCCCTTGTGCAAACCCAAGTTGCACCTCAGACCATCTAACCCATCAGTAAATCCATATATTGATTCATCTATATACGTTTATACCCTAATTCGAGGTCAAAGGGATCTGTTGGATCATATCGCTGCCATCTGGAAGGGCAAAAGGCGTGTGTGTGTGTGTGTGTGTGTGTGTGTGTGTGTGTATTGGTCTATGTGTGGCTCTGCGATGGATTAACGACTTGTCCAGGGTGTACCCCTGCCTTTCACCCTACGTTCATTAGGATATGCTCCAGACCCCTGTGACCCTGAATTAGGGAATAATGAATTAATTAATGATCTTAAACTAATGCAATTTAACGGAGCAATGTTGATTATTAATCACTTGAAAAGTGCTAAGATTCTTCTTTCTACCACATTCTCATGACAAGTCATCTCTGCTGCAGCCTCATAGGTTAAAAATCTAGACAGTATGTCATCTAGGTATATTTTGCGTACTTCAATTTGCATAATATTGATTTATACATATTACTTGTCTCTAATATGTAGTTTGACCTACTATATAGTAACTGTGTGATTTCTTACAGCACCTACATATACACATAAATATGATGGCCATGTGTCCCTATACTTCTCTCTGTACAGTGTGTATCTTTTATAGATTTAGCTAAGTGCATTTCATCTAAGTCATTACCATAACAACTTAAACATATCAGTTCTGTGGTACATGTTAGTTTCAAAGCTTAGTGGAAGAGTGAGTAGTTCTTTTCTGTGTGTCCCAGGAGTGAATAAGATTTGTTTTATTCCCGGCATGGTGGGGCCAATACTGGAGATGACTCTAATCCCTGAAGAAGAACTTCGCAGAGCTACAATCCCCATCTTCTTCGACATGATGCAGTGTGAAAACAACCAGTCGGGACACTTTAAAAAAGTAAATATGTTCTTTCTTATAAGCACATACAGACAACTGATGGATTAAAGCCATATAATGCAAATAAACATATTCTTGAATGCATAGTTAAAAATATACTCTATCTCTTTCTATATTTTCTCTATTGCTCTCTCTCCCCTCTTTCTCTCTCTCTCTCTCTCTCTCTCTCTCTCTCTCTCTCTCTTTTTCTCTCTATCTCTCTCTCTTTCTCACTCTATCACTCTATTACATTATCATGTTTATAGTTTGAGAATGAAATCATCCTCAAATTGGATCACGAGGTGGAAGGAGGAGGAGGAGACGTTCGATATATGGAGCTACTGCAGTCCATGTATATATACACACAGACACATAACTGACACTTTTATTTTTATCTTGTTAACACACACACACACACACACACACACACACACGCACACACACACACACACACACACACACAAACATTTCAGAGGTTGAATAATATTTAGTGTCTAAAAAATGCAAAGCTTTCTTTTAATTTACACAGTCAAAGTATCCATCTATTTTCCTCTGTGTCCATGTGCTCATTCTTGCATATGTATGACAATATGTATTTCAGTGAATATGTACTCCAAAATGCTTTGTGTGTAGTGTATTGGAATGTGCACAGGAGCAACCTAACCTTTTGTCAGAGGTGCGCAACTTTGTTTCCCTGGTGACTGTACTATTGGAACGTCTCCTTGACTACCGCACAGTGATGAGCGATGACAGTCGTAACAACCGCATGAGCTGCACTGTCAATCTATTGGTAAGCCTGATGAACCCATAAAATCCCTGCCCACCAAATTAGCATAATAAGGAGAATCAACTGTTACTCCGGGCAGTGCGGTGGCGTAGTGGTAGCACGGTCACCTAACAACAAGAAGGTCCCGGGTTCGATTCCAGGGCTGGGAAAGTTCTCCCTGTGCTTGCATCGGTTTCCTTCAGTCCAAAAACATGCAGATTAGGTTGATTGGTGATTGTAAATTGCCCATATGAGTGAATGTGTGTGTGAATGGTAGTTTGTCTATGTGTTGCCCTTAGATGGACTGGCAACCTGTCCAGGGTGTACCCCCCCCCGCCTCTCGCCTTATGTGTGCTGGGATAGGCACTAGTAGACCTCCGTGACCCTGAATTAGGGAATAATTCTCACCTCCACCACGCAATCACTGTGGGTCCTTGAGCAAGGTCCTTAACCCACAATTGCTCAGCGTCTGCCAAATGCCAAAACTGTAACTGTAACTGGCAATGCACAAAGTCTCTGAGCTGCCTGAACATTGAAAAGGTTGAAAAACTTAATATGTCAGGTTAAAAAAAACACATTCAAACATCTTAAACTGGAAAACTGAAAACACCTCAGCCTCATCTCTCCACCCAACATAAGCACATCAACATGATTACACTAATACAGAATAAAGCATTCATAGCTATGCTCTAAAATAAATTAAAAGTGTGTGTTATTCTTATTAACAGCAAAATAGAAAATAAATAAAAAAATAAATAAAGGTAATTTAAAATATTGTAATATATTATTCATTCACTCATCTTCCAACCCACTTATTCCCAGCGCACTAGGTAGGGGTTCACCCTGGATGGGTCGCCACTCTCACAAATAAAACTAAAATATTTATAATTTATTGTTTTATTTCCACCCCTAACCTATAATAAAACCTCTATAATTAAAATCAAATGCTCATTAAGTAAGTAAGCACATAATGTACATTCATTCATTCATTCAATCATTCATTCAATCATTCAATCTTCTTACCTGCTTATTCCCTACTTCAGGGTCACGGGGGTATGCTGGTGACTATCCCAGCTCACATAGGGCGAGAGGCGCGAGTACACCCTGGACGAGTCGCCAGTCCATCTCAGGGCAACACATTTCACACACAACCATTCACACACACATTCACTACTATGGGCAATTTAGAATCACCAATCAACCTAATATGCATGTTTTTGGACTTTGGGAGGAAACTGGAGTACCTGGAGGAAACCCACACAAGCGCGAGGAGAACATGCAAAATCTGCACAGAAAGTTCCCGGCCCGGGAATCAAACCCGGGTTCTTCTTGTTGTGAGGCGACCATGCTACGCCACCGTGCCGCCCCGCATAATGTACATAGGTTTTTAGAAGAAGACAAAAATAGGAGCTGGATTGTTTCAGGTATTTTATCTTCACACCTTCTTAAAGAAGAAATAAATATTTGATGAATGGGTAGTTTTTTACATGATTTAATACTTATTACCGTTTTTTATGATGGCACGTAAAATATAACTGCTTCTCAGCATGTAATCAGCTGCAGCATCTAATCTGCATGGTTTGCAGGACTACCACTTTCCACATTGTCATCATCTTTCTAATCAGAGCATGATTAAAATGCGTCATGTGCTTTTGCAAATGTAAACAAAGCCCTCTGCCACTGTTCAAATCGAAGCTGAATCTGGTGATGAAGTAGCAGTGATGAAGTGTCAAGTATTTCGCCAACATGTTTTCTGATCTGCAGTTTAATGAACAATAGAAATGTTTTCGATAATAATAACAATAGGTTTTAATTAATTATCTGCATTCAATGAGAGAGGGGGATAAAGTGTTCCTGTCAAAAGAGAATAGTGTTTGCAAGCAAGCTGAAATAAATCCAGTGGACGTCTTTGCTGCAATTTGGGCGGGCGTCTCTGTAAAACGGAACACTAGCGGTGTTGAGTAAGCAACACACATTGCAGTATCATAGCCCTGCAGCTCATTTCCCATGATACTCACCTGAAATGAAACCCGTAACTCCTTGCTGTTAAATCAATTCCAATTGGGATCCACAAAGCAACAAACCTAATCCCATCAGGCACACATTCACACCAGCCAAAATCACACTGATACACCAGCCAAGATTATTTTGTGACTAAGCCCAGTGCTTAGAGCTCTTTTAAAATGTCTACAAAGTCAAAAACCTGTCAAAAACTGCACTTAAATACACATTAGCATTTAAATCCGTTTAATGTGTAAGGCGGGCGGCGCTGTGGCGTAGTGGATAGTACGAACCTCTCGGGTTCGATTCCCGCGTTGGGGATCTACCTGTGCTGAATTTGCTAGTTCTCCCTGTGCTTGCATGGGTTTCCTCCCACAGTCCAAAAACATGTACATTACGTTGATTGGTGATTCTATATTGTCCATAGCAGTGAATGTGTGTGCGAATGTTTGTTTGTCGATGTGTTGCCCTGCGATGGACTTGTGACCCGTCCAGGGTGTATCCCCGCCTATCGCCCTATGTGAGCTGGGATAGGCACCCGTAGACCCCCGTGACTTCAAATTAGGAAATAAGTGGGTAAGAAGAATCGGGCAAGCACGGGGAGAACATGTAAACTCTGCACAGGAATCGAACCCAGAACCTTCTTGTTTTGAGGCGACCGTGCTATCCATTACTCCACCTCACCGCCTGGTATGTTATAAGACGAATAAAAATAAACAAACATTGACAACAACTAACAAATGATGAATTGCAAAGATCACTGAGGACTTTGGACGGCTAGTTGGGGAGTTGGGTGGAAGAGACACATGACTGACAGGGCTGGGATTTGAACTCGGTATACTGTGTAATACTGATTTATTTGGAAAATACGGCATGTCATCATATTATAAACTGTGTCGAACAACTTTAAGACAGTGCTGCTTGGGCAGTTTCCATATTCAGTGGAGCAGTAAAAACACTTTCCTTGGCTGTCTAGCAAATCAAGTAACCTGGGGAAAAGTGTGTTTAAAGAAAGTCTTCACCTTCAAACAACCTTTTTTTTCTGCTATTTTCTTTGATAGTACATTACTTTTCTAGATAAATTAGCCATTGTCCGTTGTATTGATAGGAGTGTTTAATTGTAGAACACCAACACATTGATGTTTATACTAAGCATTTCTTTATTTTTCCAGAATTTTTACAAAGACATCAACCGTGAGGGGATGTACATCAGGTAATTTGGTTAAAATATATCTGGAGTGCAATTTGTCTGGAGTGAGAAAGACCCAGAATTGAACAAAAACATTTAAATGGATATTGAAGGAACAACACAATTTTGAATCATTAAATGGCTGATGAAGTGATTGACATGAATTTAAACATAAGGATAAATGAGATTGAAAGAGAGAGACAAGGGCTGCGGTAGTGCTCCAGCATGATTAAATATCCATTGTTTATTTTATTACCCCGTACATAAAAGCGTTAGACATAGGAATGCGTAAGGCAATTTATCATGCCAACAAAGCAAACTTTAAATCTTAAATCATAAAATAAATAGAGGAAAACAGAGAGAGAGAAATGTCAAAGAGTCAAAAAAATAAGGTGTAGACTGAAGTAATTGGTTGGACAGAGGACCGATTCTCAGCACTACCAAGCTTCCACTGTTGGGCCCCTGAGCAAGGCCTTTAATCCTCCAATTGCTTAGTTTTATAGATGAGCTTATTGTAATTTGCTCTGGACCAGGGCATCTGTAAATACATTTGATGGAAAACATTTCATGTAATACAGAGCAAAGAATCCAGCGGTAGTGTAAAGGTTAGTGTGTTGTTCTGATAAATGGCTCATCAGGATTTGATTCCCAGCACCACTAAGTTACCATTGCTCCCAGTTACCCTGGAAAGTGGTAGCCTAGTGGTTAAGGTGGGCTAGTACCAGAAAGACTGGGGTTCGATTCCCACCAATCAACTACTGTGGGCAATTGAGAAAGGCCCTTAACCCAAAATTGCTCAGTTGTAAAAAAAAAAAAAAAAAAAAAAAACCAGTAACTGTAAATTTAACCCTACAGTTGTATAAAAGAAACAAGAGTAAGTCGTTCTGTTGCTGTTGTGTTGTAATGTTACAGCCAAATGTGGCTGTATGTATAGACTATTCATTCTTCTCGCACTTTCTCTCTATCTCTCTTTTGATTGTTTTTTATCTTCTAAACACAACTTCATACCCATTAACAGCATGTCCTCTACTAACACGTCTACCTCCCATCCTCGTCTACCTTACATCCTTGTTCATCCACTAGACCAATTTCCGACCCACTCTGTAAGTCAGTGGTAGTCTTGTTAAACCGGCCCCTACCAATCCGGTCAGACAACGATTATTTACATTGTTAAATAATAAAAGGATGCCTTCCTGATGCAACAATATCTATATATTTGCACACAATAGGCAAATGTCCCTAGACTGAGGTCTCCTGTGACCTGATTTTATTTTGTAGATGGTATTATTTAAAAAAAAAAGACATTGATTCTTAAACACTTAAGCATCTATACTCTCTGCTGATATAGAGCAACCATGAAAAGTTCCCATACTTACTCAATGGAAACATAGCTGGTTACCTTTTAAGAATTCTCTTGGATTAAATTGTGCCAAGTGCCTATTAGAGCGCGAAAGAGGGATTTCTTCGTTGCTGCTTGACATACAGCTGCCTTAAAGGCACATTAAACTTAGATGACTCTGTGTCCTGATAGCAAAAGCCTGGCTATAGGTCTGACAAATTTACATCAGGCAGTAAAATCACGAAGACTTCATTCTGAACATTTAAAGCCAATACATGGAAGAAAGCCCAATTCTGCCATCCATGCAATGATTCAGATAACTTATCCCTCTTGACCTTGGGTTTGTAAAGTGTAAAACAAAGTAGGGTGTCTTTCAGAGTAGATGGTTTGCTCTTAATTCGTGCAGCATAAGACCTCACATTTTGCAATTTCAAATATCATTCGCTAATGGCAGAGCATTGGGGAGATGAGTTAGTCCTGTGATGTCTTACTGAATTGGTTTCTTACAGCCAGCTAGCACATGGCATGAACCTGAAGCCTCTTTTCTTTATTCATTGTGTTTAACATTATATACAGTTTGATTTTTAACATTGATTTTGATTCTAGACATCTTTACCATCTAATTATTATGGAAAATACATATCCAAAGTTACTGATAAGCAGACCAATAATGCAGTTCACATATCATTCAATTTAGCCATAGGATGGTGCAAAAATCATATGATTCATTTTCATTCTCTTCACTTGACATACAAAGGTAATTACAAATGGATATATTTTACTGAATTACTTTTATGCTCCAATACCACCCTCTAATGGAAGGTGCTTTAAAATACATCCTCTTAATTGACATACATAATTAGGGCATCAGATTGCACCTATATTTTAATTAAAAATGTACTAATAATGTAATTTTGTAACTTAAAAATAGTATTTATAGCATTTGGCAGGACCAAACTTAATTTTAATTTGTATAGCAATCCATTTCAAAGTTTAACATAATGTACAACTTTATTCACAGGTACCTCTACAAGCTACGGGATCTTCATTTGGAGGGAGAAAACTACACTGAGGCTGCATACACACTTCTGCTGCATTCCAAACTGCTTAAGGTACACATCTGTAGAGTGACGATCACTGCACAACTGAACGAACCACACAAAGAATACATTACAAAAGAAATACTACTTGACCCAAGCACAAGGTCACTGTAGTAATAATGGGTAGAGTTTGTGCCCTGTCGGTTCATAGAAAAGAGGTTGTTGTTACTGGCTGATTTACAACAGTCCCCAGCCATGTCAAATGGTCCTTTGTGGTTTATCAATTAGATTTAAAGAACATCAGCTTCTACAACCAAAACACCAGAAATTGATGTAATCAGCAATGTGCAGTTCTTGTGCTAGAATACGTACTATGTAATAGGGTTTAAGGCTAGATAGATAGATAGATAGATGGATAGACAGACAGATAGACAGACAGACAGACAGACAGACAGGTAGATAGATAGATAGATAGATAGATAGATAGATAGATAGATAGATAGATAGAT
>JAOTRA010000008.1:2673199-2685788 GCA_026260255.1 Pseudolaguvia tuberculata | reverse complement strand
TAGATAGATAGATAGATAGATAGATAGATAGATAGATAGATAGATAGATAGATAGATAGATAGATAGATAGATAAATCTTACACTCATTGTAATCTATCTCTGTAGTGGTCAGATGAGCAGTGTGCACCTCAGCTGGATTTCCAGAGTCCTCAGTCCCAGCGGCAGCTCAAAGAGACCCTTTATGACACCATCATCAGCTACTTCGACAAGGGCAAGGTGCTAAAGACACCACACTAACCACACAGCTGTGGCAAGACTTCCATTTTAATTTACGTTAACTTTGCAAAGCACACTCACCACTTAGATTTTTACATCATTTTATGTAAATAAAAAAGTAAACTGTAAAGCAGTCAAATACCTTAGGTTGCACTCATATACGAAGAAATGCCAGACAAAATGTAGCTATTAAGAAAATGAAAATGTGGTGGTAATTTGGGACTCTGCAGAATCCTTTGGCTCCATAAGTAAAAGCAATATATAGTAATAGCATGCTTGAGGCCCATAAGGAAATTTTATATAGACAGTAAAAGCTGACATTTACAACAGTTCAGATATCAGTACTCCAGTTACAATTCATAGGAGTGAGTGTGAAAGACCCTGGGGTAGACTGGGAATCCATAGTATTAACCCCCCCCCCCCTCCCCGCCTTCCTCCATGTGTGTGGGATAGACTCCAGCAGACCCTGGTCCCTAAATTAAGTAATAAGCGTATTCGAAGATGAATGAATGAATGAATTAATTAATGAATGAATTAATTAATTAATTAATTAATGTATAGAACTTCTAAAAATGAATGTTTCCGCAAAGCATATCTACTTTGTCTACTTTGTTTAAATACCCTAACATATTTTTACTAGTAAGTAATAAATGACTGGAGCTTGTGTAGCATTTCAGTACACGTTAATTAAATGTGTTTTTTTAGTTCAAAGCACTTGGAAATATTTAGACTTTGAAATGCTTCACAAAGCATCCTAAATTCACAGAAATTCACAGATCACATGGATTTATTGCTTTTTACATTGACCTTTTCCTATGTGTGTTTTAATCTTCATATATCTGTTTGTTGAAGATGTGGGAGGAAGCCATTGCTTTGTGCAAAGAACTTGCAGAACAGTACGAGATGGAGGTCTTTGACTATGAACTACTTGGCCAGAGCCTGGTAAATACATAATAGAAAATCTGTCATAAAATCTGTTTATCTTGGAACTGGATCTCATATCCCCTCTAAATCTTTGATGGCTTTTGTTTAATCACCTTTTGCTGAGGAGAAAAAAAGGATTATATGAACACTTATTAAGAGAAGAATGTTTAGAAAATTTACTATAATGTACACCTTGTTATTATTTGTATGATTTAATTGAGCTGTTGGAATGTTTTAAATAAGATGTGTTTTAATCATATCAATCATCTTTAGGAATAAGTCAGAGAAATGTTTTCTCCCTTGTCTGATCTCATACCGTCTAATCCTGCATACAGAAACAACAAGCTAAGTTCTACGAGAATATTATGAAGATCCTGCGACCCAAACCTGATTACTTTGCTGTTGGGTACTATGGCTGTGGCTTTCCTCAGTTCTTACGGGTCAGTTTTTGTGTGTCTCCCTAAAAGTAAATAACAGTCCATTGTGGTTTTGATGTCCATTGTATGTTTAGATTGAGATGTTGGGTAAATGTTATGTTTTCTTACATGTACTAAAACTGCAGAACAAGGTGTTCATCCATCGTGGAAAGGAGTATGAACGCAGAGAAGATTTCCAAAGCCAGCTGATGAGTCAGTTCCCCAGTGCCGTCAGACTTAATACAACAACCATACCTGGAGATGACATAAAACATTCCCCACTGCAGTGTATCCATTAACAAAACAAGGCATCACAAATCACTAAAATGCACTCAAAAAAAACCCCCCAAAACAACAAGCCGAGTATGAAAAATCCCTAAACTGCATCACTTTAGATTTGAGTACCTTCAACCTAGGGCATTAGAGAGGAAATAAAAAAATTACTCTTGAGCCTATTTTATGACACTAAAATTATCCTTTTTACCATCGGGTTCAATAGTGTCCATTTAGGTATCGCTTGGAACAAATCTAATCTAGAAAATCTGTAAAACAGTTCCAATCACCTTCTCTTAGTTTAAAAGTAGTCTTCTCCCCCTATCGCTGCTCCCATTGGGGTCGCCACGGCGGATCGCTCTTCTCCACACTACCCTGTCCTCTACATCTGCCTCTTTCACCCCAACTACCTGCATATCTTCCCTCACCACATCCACTCTTTGGTCTTCCTCTTTTCCTCCTGCCTGGGAAACAGGAAAAGAAGAATAAGTGGAGAGAAATTAGCTTAGCTGTTGTTCATAATATTAGCAGACCTCCAGCACGTCTGATTAACCTTTAATCAGAAGTACTGGAGCATAATGTGTAAACCCAGGAGAACATTGTCATGAAGGCCATTCCAAAATTAGGAGCTAAATATGAAAATGCTCTACCTAATATTATGGACTTTGGTATTCTTGGGACTATGAAAAGTTCAGAAGATGGAGTGTGATCTCAAAGAGCATTTTTAAAAATTCAATATCCATAAATATGATGACGATCAGGCAATGTCATCAGAGCAGAACACAACTGTCTAATTGCTTAGGCACAGATACAGATGCAAGAATGTAGCACTTCAATTTGTAGCCCATAAAGCAGCGTAAAATATAGTGACACAGAAAGGGGAGAGGACAGGAATACATTAGTATAACTGCTACACAGTAGCATTTCATCATAATCTGTCCAAAATGTAAACATTTAAACAATCAGATTCTTGGTGCTAGTGGGAACAAACATAATCGTATTAATGCCGTCTTCTATCCTCACATGCACCCTCTATTTTGGGTCTATTTCAATGCCGCTGATTATTGAAGTCTAAATACGCATTATAAAGAAATTTAATTCTTAAAATTTATATAGCTTTATCAGAGGTTTTATAGATTATATGTTAATACATTTTATGCAGTTTTTCTATTTATCGATATCAGAATTATATTGTAACCGACAGAATTGAGAACTACCCTATAGCCCTAGCGTGATTTATTGTAGTATGTTAAAATACTACTTAAGTACATTGGACCATTTTTCCCCCTATACGTAATTAATCCTAAATGTAACAGGTAATCATGTGGATGGATGATAGAATAGGGGTTTTGTGTTCATATTTACACTTTGGATAGCTAGCTTGTTTATCGAGGATTTATGGCAACCACTTAGTAATGCATTACAATAGTCTAATCTGGAGGTTATGAATGAATGAACCAGATTTTCTACATCTGATCAAATGTTTCTAATCCTGGCAATATGTCCAAGGCTGTTTTAGTAATATTGAAAATATGATTCTCAAAAGTTGCTGTCTAATATTATTCCTAGATCTTTCACTCATGAGCTTGTAGCGATAGTACATCATTCTAAATGCAAATGAACATTATTAGGATTTAATAATAGAAACATATTAGTCATCCAATCTTTGGTCTTACATATACATAATATTGTATTGTTTGCACCATAGAACATAATTTCCCTCCTCCAAGGTATATAGGAGATAGATGATGTTCTATTGTCTGCACCATAGAACATCATCTCCCTCCTATATACATTGGAGGACACAGTGTCCATGATTTAGAACAAGATGTGGACTTGTCTTACCAATTTCCACTTTTAAAGTAAATGCTGTGAATGCTATATGAGCTGGGATAGGCACCAGCAGACCCCCGTGATCCCGAATTAGGGAATAAGCGGGTACGAAAATAAATGAATGAATGAATAAATGAGAGTACTCAGATGTTCAGAAACATGTTGATTGCAAACTCATTTCTATCAGTGTACCATTCTTAGCATGACATTTTCAGACATTCAGTGCTTCACTGTCCAACCGGTTCTAGAAATCCCACCCCGTTTGGTAAACAAGCCTGTTCCTGATCAGATTATCAAGTTAGTATTACCATAATTACATACCATAATTACATACCATAATTACATTTTCATTAAAAAAAAAAACAAAGACAGTGTTGGAAAATGGAATAAATTTGCATGTACATTTCTACCTGTGTTTTTGTTTACAGCTTTTATAAGTCTAATTATGTTCAGCGGTTTCAGTACTCCAGACCTGTGAGAAAGGGAAAAGTGGACCCTGATAATGAGTTTGCTGTAAGCTTAATTAATTTGCTAGTACACACAAATGCATACACAGAAATGACCCTCCATCTCTCACTTTTTTAATCTAGTCTATGTGGATTGAACGCACCACTTTCTTCACTGCTTATAAGTTGCCGGGGATCCTCCGCTGGTTTGAGGCCACAAGCATGGCTCATGTAAGTATCAGCCACTAATGTGTTAAAAAGGTTTATTTAAATGCACAAATTATCTCCTGCTTTTCAAACTCAAATTCTTTCTTTTTTTTGTAAGACGACCATAAGTCCTCTGGAGAATGCAATCGAGACGATGGGAAGCACCAATGAGAAAATACTTACCATGATTAACCAATACCAATGTGATGAGGCTTTACCCATAAATCCACTCTCCATGCTGCTTAACGGCATTGTGGATCCTGCAGTCATGGGTGGATTTGCCAAGTATGAAAAGGTGTGTGTTAAATTGACAAATTAGAAGAAATTTAGCTTGAAGTTCTTTGCAGACTAAACTGTTGTTATTAGTTTTAGTTGTTGTTTTAGTAATTGTTTAATATAGTGTTTCTAGCAACACCCTTTACATATCATTAGCAATAATATTGTAGTTAATAAAGTAGTAGCAATCTGGTGTTGATTTCAAGCACCACCAAACTGCCACTTCTGGGCCCCTGAGTGTAAGTCAGCCTGGATAAGGAATCCTGCCAAATACTGTAAATGTAAATTTCAGGCATTCTTCACTGAGGAGTACACACATGAGCATCCAGAGGATAAAGAAAAGCTGCACCGCCTCAAAGACCTCATTGCATGGCAGGTACACTGTAAAGAGCCCAACTGCTTACCTAAACAACTCAAAACTCAAAGTTTTTTATAAAAAAACTGTAGTGTGGTGTGCCATGTGTACAACTTTAGATTCCCTTGCTGGGCAGAGGAATCGCTCTGCATAGAAAAAGGGTAACTGATGACCTCCGACCTTTTCATGACCGTATGGAGGAGTGCTTCAAGCAGCTGAAGAAGAAAGTAGAGAAAGAGTACGGAGCCAGAGAATTGGTAAGCAGCAGACTAACTAAGATCACTAGGGGATAAATAATAGCATGCACTGGTTAAAATGTAATCCAAATATTAAATTAACTGGTATTAATTTATTAATTATCTGGTAGTTATGCCTTTGATTTCATTTTTTACTTCTAGCCGGACATGGATGAGAGAAGGTCCACTCGTCCTCGCTCTGTTCTTCGCTCAGTTAGGCAGTCCATCTGTTCGCTAGCCGGATCAGAATGCGGAACACCAACTAAGTTACACCCTGACAGGTAAACAGACCCTTAAATACAGATTAATTATGCGATTTTATGTAAATGAGTTATATTTGTTTGATATTTTATCATTTTGCATCGAATTGTTCACTCTTTTTCTTATTCTCTCTCTCTCTCTCTCTCTCTCTCTCTCTCTCTCTCTCTCTGTCTTATCTCTCTGTTCTTGTAGCATGTCTTTGGATTTGACAGGATCACTCACCCCCACCTCCCTACCCCACTCCAGTGGAAGTATCAGTGTGATTGATGAGAGTGGACTTGAGGTGGAGGTGAGAACCTAAGCGCTTTATCCTACATACACAATTCAGTTCTTACAGGTCGTCTTTTTTATATAAACATTCCCCACCAAGTCTAAAGAAATGTTGAGGAGTTTAGCAATCACCTTTCTTAGTTTCATAACTGTTTTTTTTTCTCTTAGGTCAAGTTAAGGAAGTCCAAAAAGAAAAAGAAGTCAAGTCGAGGCAGTATGATCTTCATCAGTGAAGAAAAAGAGAGAACCAACACCCTGGATCTCAATCGGGTTTGTCAGAACAGAATCATTTCATAAACCATTAGTAAAGTGTCAGTGTGTCATTAATTCTTGCTTATGTCTTAGCTGTCAAAGAAGCAGGAGTTTCGCAGTGATACAAACCTATCAGAGCCCAGTGTGGAGAGTAGCCTGGCTAGTATTAACTCCAGATCTCTGCCTACGATTACTGGTACACACTCAATTAAAAAATATTTCTCCAATTGTCAGATAGTGAACATTCAATTAGCAGTATATAGAGAATTTAAAAGCTTAAACAGTATCTAAACATTCCACTCTGTGTATTTTGTTATCCATCACAGGTCTCTCTCTGACAGTAGCCAATGGCAGTGAGGAACTAGACTCAGCACGTTCCAAACGGGACAGCAAGACAATGTCTGTGGTTCTGCCATCTGACCGTACAAGTGACCGGCGCTCCAAAGGAGTTATTAACCTCTTTTTTAAATCAAGGGTAATTTAATCACCTGACATACTGTACTCTTATTTGTGCCACTGGAATGGCAGACTGGGGTGATGATCCCTCTTTTTAAGAAGTGGGACGGGGGGGTGTTCCAACTACAGGCGGATCACACTCCTCAACCTCCTTAAGTTTAGGCCAGGGTACCGGAGAGGAGAATTTGTCTGATTGCCGAATCTCAGATTCAGGTAGAACAATGTGGTTTTCGTCCTGGCCGAACCATTTGCCCAACCAGTCCACATGTGTTTTGTGGACCGGGAAAAGGCTTTTGACCGTGTCCCTCGGGGTGTCCTGCGGGGTGGGTGCTCTGAGAGTTTGGGGTCCAGGGCCCTTTGCTAAGGGCTCTCCTGTCCCTGTATGACCAGAGCAGGAGCTTGGTTCGCATTGCTGGCAATAAGTCAAACTTGTTCCCAGTGTATGTATGGCTGCCCTTTATCACTGGTCCTGTTCATTATTGTTATGGACCGGATTTCCAGGCACAGCCAAGGATAGGAGAGGATCAGGTTTGGGGACCACAGGATTTCATCTCAGCTTTTTGCAGATGATGTTCTCCTGTTGGCTCCATCAAGCCAGGACCTTCAACATGCACTGGGGCGGTTTGCAGCTGAGTGTGAAGCAACTGGGATGGAAATCCGCACTTCCAAATCCGAGACCATGGTTGTCCTTTGGAAAAGGATTGCCCTATTCAGGTTGGTGGTGTGATATTACCTAAAGTTTAGGTATCTCTAGATCTTGTTCACGAGTGAGGGAAGAATGGAATGGGAGATTGACAGGAGGATTGGTGCATCTTCTGCAGTAACGCAGTCGAAGTATCAGTCATGCTAAAGAAAGAGCTGAGCTGTAAAGCAAAGCCTCGATTTACTAGTAAATCTTCGTCCGTACTCGCCTATGGCCATGAGATTTGGGTCATGACCAAAAGGATAATGTCCGAATACAGGCAGCCGAAATGAGTTTCCTCCACAAGGTGTCCGGGCGCTCCTTTAGAGATAGGGTGAGGAGCTCAGTCACCTGAAGGAGCTCAGAGTAGAGCCACTGCTCCTCCTCATCAAGTCAGCTGAGGTGGTTTGGGCATCTATCCCAGAAACTCCCAGCCTGCCTGGAGAGGTTTCCCAGGTATGCCCCACTGAGAGGAGGCCCTGAGGGAGATCTAGGACTCACTGGAGGGACTATGTCTGTCGGTTGGCCTGGGAACACCTCTGTATTCCCCCGAAGAGGCATCCCTAATTGGACTGATGCTCCCATGACTCAGTCCCGGATAAGCTGTCAGAAAATTATAATTATGATAATGATGCAAATGAATAAAAATGCTTATTCTGCTGTAACATTACATTTTCGATTAACTAAAAAGCCCAATCATTGTTTCGGCATGATGGTGTCTCTGTTTACAAAGCAAACACTAAAGATGAAAACATTTTTTGGGGGTATGTATGGTTGTTCATCTATGTGTGGCCCTCTGATTAACTGGTGACCTGTCTAGGGTGTACTTCTGCCTTTTGCCCTATTTTAGCGAGGATTAAGTACTCAATATTATACTTCCTGGCGTAAAGTTTAAATTCCTAGGCAATGTGTCATTCTTTGAGGAGTTTGCATGGTCTTCTAGTGCTTGTGTGGGTTTCCTCAGGGTACTCCGGTTTCCCCCCACAGTCCAAAAACATATAGATTAGGTTGATGGGTAAGTCTAAATTGCCCATAGGTGTGAGTGTGAACATGTGTTGTTGTCTCTCTTTGTGTGGCCCTGAGATGGACTGGTGTCCTGTCTAGGGTGTTCCTCTGGCATATACTCCAGCAGAACCCTGTGTCCCTGTATTAGGGAATAAGCAGTTTGGAAGATAGGAATCAAATGTAACAGAATGATACAGTATATAGTATAACAGCTAATACAGAAATTCTGGTTCATTGAAAAAAGTATTTTTTCTGTGCATCAACAGGGGGAAACAGTGAGTAACAGTGTTATGGTAATAGAGTATTCTACATTAAATGTTTCCTCTTGAAGAAAATCTATCATATGTAATTTTCAGCTTCATTTACATGCATCGTTTGTTTATATGGACTTGAGAAATCATACAAATATTCTGTATTAACAGGTGTGGGTAAACATCTCTATGTTTTACATTAGCACAGTGCCCCCAGGAGGATGTGGGGAATTTTAGTCAGTCTTAGGTACACATACAATGAACATGGTAGAGATTAGATAAAGCTTTTCTTTTTTTCTTTTTTTTGTATTTCACAGGCGAAGGGAGATGATAGCAAACCTGCTACTAATTCTGCGGGCGAGACTCGTTTTTAAGAAGAAAAGTTTTCCTGGATAGAATTTATGTATCTAGAAATAAGAAATAAAGATAATAAAGATAAAGCAGTTGTTTTCTAATGAAGTTTTTCAAAATGCCAAAACATGCAGATTATATCTACAGTAACCTGCAGTGCCTTTAAAAGCAAGTCTGGAATTTTCTGATGATTTAGTTTTGGGTTTTTTTACTTTAAATATCACGTTTTTAATAAATAGTTACCAAAATTATCAAAGTTTGAATAAATGAATTGGATGTATTTTAGTATATGTTGTTATTATTAAAGTATATGAAATGAATAAATAATGTCTGTTTTATTATATAAAACGACTTTCAGCTCTTCCGTCATAGGGTGTGTTAAAAACCTTATTTCTCAGGGACCCACCAGAGGCAGTTTGGTGGTGCTGGAAATCAAACCCAGATCTTCCTGGTATCAGGCCATCACCTTAGCCTCTAAGTCACTTCTTTGCCAAAATTATTGAAATAACTAGTCGCATGTAAGCCATATTCTATTAAATTTTATTTGTATAGTGCTTGGGGCGGTGCGGTGGCGTAGTGGATAGCACAGCCGCCCCACAACAAGAAAGTGGGTTTCTTGGGTTCCTGGGTTCGAATACTGGGCTGGGATCTTTCTGTGCGGAGTTTGCATGTTCTCCCCACCCTTGCGTGGGTTTCCTCCAGGTGCTCTAGTTTCCTCCCACAGTCCAAAAAACATGCAGATTAGGTGGATTGGTGATTCTAAATTGTCCATAGGAGTGAATGTGTGTGAATGGTTGTTTGTCTATGTGTTGCTCTGAGATAGACTGGCCACTGCCTTTCGCCCTATGTGTGCTGCTATAGGCGCAGCAGACCCTCGTGACCCCGGATTCGGGAATAAGCAGGTCAGAAGATGAATGAATGATTGAATGAATGTTTAGTGCTTTGTACAAATGATATTGTTAAAGATCAAAAGACAAAGAAATAATTCAGACAGTTTGTCCCTAATGAGCAAGCTGGGGGTGCCAGGTGGGAAGGAAAACTCCCTAGTGTGAGATTAGGAGAGGTCATAGCACATTTTTAGAGGGCATCTAAAATGCCATATAATCACAGTTTAAGTGTCACATTTCAGTGCTTAAATGTCAAGTATAACTTTTATATTTGAGAAAGTGATATAAATGGTAAAGTCCATCATATGAACACATCATTTGAAAAAACTGCTTTTAGAAATACGTATTTTCACAGTGGTTAAACACTATAGCTAAACTCTATTATGATGGACATAACTCTATTATGATGTTTGCATCAGACGTTCAACCACTGTTTTATTCCTGTTGCTATCAGGGCCAACAGTTGTGCCCCCTACTCATTTGTATTGTTAACCTTTACTGGTAGGACAAAAATGTAAAATGAGGGAGATACTGAGGAAGCGCTTAGCCTAAACATGTTTTTTAATACATCCGCCGCCCCTACACATTTTAAATATGTATATAAAAATAACAAAAGTAAATATTTTCATGGTTTTGTTGCTGATCTTATGCTCCTGGTTCCGGTTCTGGTGGCTTCCAAAGGAAGCTATAAGGCCAGCTGACAAACTGAGGGACCAAAGCAAATAATACAATGCCTTACTGGCTTTTTCCGCCAGAGGTAGCCAACGAGCACATCTTCATTTCAATCAGTGAAACCCAGCTGTGCTATGCGTCACCTGTAAGGGAGAGGTCTTTGATTCCTATAATGCGCTGGTGTGCAGGTCTCAGTTGACAACTGCTGGTAATTCTCCTGGGCACAGTTTAATACTTACTCTAGCTTTTCTGACCTTTAAAGTTTCCTCAGTGCTCAGCATGAGAAACAGCAGAATCATTTATGATAGAACCTATGTAAGGTTCTATGTTTATTCCTGGGGATGCGTGTCGGTTTACACTGCATCCTTTGGGACCAATGCTGAAATTGGGCAGAGAGGACATTTTCACTCTTATGGAAAATTTTGAATTGTTTTTGGACTGTGGATGAAAACCAAACTCATGGAGAGAACATCCAAACTCAAACCTAGAACCTTCTTGCTGCGAGGCAACCGTACTAACCACTGTGCCAGCGTGCCACCACCTTGACAGTTAACTGTGAAACTAATTGTTACAATACAGTGATTTGATCCCCTGCTGATTTTGTATGTTTTCCCACTGACAAAAAACAATCAGACTATCTTTGTTAATGGTAGGTTTAATCTAACACTGGCGGAATGAATAACCACCATTTAGAAAAACATGTTTCAAAGCAGAAAATGAGTGAAATAAGTATTTTTTATATTTATATCATTTAGCAGACACTCCTATCCAGAACAACTTACATTTGATACCTTTGGTACAACTGAGCAGTTGTGGGTTAAGGGCCTTGCCCAAGGTACCATAGTAATTGCTTGGTGGAGGTGGGAATCGATTTCCGATCTTTCTGGTATCAGTCTAAGACCTTATTCAACAAACCACCACTTCTTGATCTTTTACAAGTTATCATTCATAGTATATCTAAAACATAAAATCTGTTATACAAAGCTATTGTGCATAACTTGCAGAGTTTGTTTATCTTCATTTCTTAAAGGGGCAGTGGTGGCTCAATGGTTAAGGTGTCGATCGGTTGACAAGGAAGAACTGGGTTCTAGCCCAACCACTGACAAGGAAGACCTTGGCTTTGTAGGGTCCTTGAACCCATCCTGCTGTACACTAGCTGACCCTGCACTCTGACCCCAACTTACCATGACGGTATATGCTGGCATGGGCATTGATCCCTCATGGAATCAAAGTTAAAATAAAAATCCCAGATACAGTTTGTAACAGTGAATTTGGATTACATAGTGAAGAGAATACATAGATGTTTCAGGGTGTTAGTGCAAGCTGAGCACTTTATGGTGAAGATGGGTAATATATTTGGGGGGAAAACAAATATATTGGATAGAAACAATGTGTTGTTCATTTCTAGGACACTAGATGGAGTAAGTTGGTTGTTATTAAAATATAAAAACTCCTGTTCTCACCCTTCCACAGAGGTCTTACACGTCTTCCTCTAAAACAGGGATCAGCAACCTTTAATACTTGAAACCTTTTAATAACAGACAATTGGGCCAGTTTCCCAGGGAAAATACACTGCATTTTTTACCTATGTACTACATTTTTATATATTTTTTAAATCGATTAAATTCTAGAGCAAAAAGAAACATTTACGAATACTGGTTTGAATTATACTGTCTAATAAAATTATCTTTTTTTAAGGCAGCGCGGTGGCGTAGTGGTTAGCACGGTCGCTTTACAACAAGAAGGTCTCAAGTTCGATTCCTTGGCTCGCATGTTCTCCCGCGCCTGCGTGGGTTTTCTCCGGGTACTCCGGTTTCCTTCCACAGTCCAAAAACAAGCAGATTAGGTGGATTGGTGATTCTAATTTGTCCATAGGATTGAATGTGTGTGTGAATGGTTGTTTGTCTATGTGTTGCCCTGAGATGGACTGGCGACCTGTCCTGTGTGTACCACCGCCTCTAGCCCTATGTGAGCTGGGATAGGTGCCAGCAGACCCCTGTGACCCCAAAATAGGGAATAAGCAGGTAAAAAGGTGACTGAATTAGTTAATCATAATTCTGCTTCTCCTATGTGCTGTTAACTTTTTTCATGTTCTCCCTGTGCTTGCATGGGTTTACTCGGGTATTACGGTTTCCTTCCACAGTCCAAAAACATAGTTGATTGTTGGTTGAGGAGTGAGGGTGTGAAAGTGCAAAAAGTTTTATTGTCATGCCAACCACATATGACAGAGCATATATGATCTAATGTGTGTGTGTGTGTGTGTGTGTGTGTGTGTGTGTGTGTGTGTGTGTGTGTGTGTGTGTGTGTGTGTGCGTGTGT
>JAOTRA010000008.1:2640376-2651331 GCA_026260255.1 Pseudolaguvia tuberculata | reverse complement strand
CTGACTTACTGAATCTTATTGACTCTCAATGATTCTTACTGACTTACTGAATCTTATCAACTCTTACTGACTTACTGAATCTTATTGACTCTCAATGATTCTTACTGACTTACTGACTCTTGGTAGTCTAATAGATGACTAAAACCATACACAGTTTATCTAAATAAATGATTCGCTTTGAAATAGTTTACAAAATGCATCCTGACTTTATGATCTGAAGATCATTGACATTCATAATCCTGAATACACCAGATAAGACTTATAAAATCTCTGTGGGATTCCTTCCTAAATCAAATAACACCGATGGACACCCAGAGTTTATTCAGCTACGTCTTTCAGAATGCACCTCTATACTAATCCACACCTCCATAACATAAGTCAAGTCTTGACTTTTGTGTGTGTTTTTGTGTGTTTGTGTGTGTGTGTTTTTGTTTGTGTGCGTTTGTGTTTGTGTGTTTGTTTGTTTGTTTGAGTGCATGTGTGCGTGTAAGACTGCATGTCTGTTGAGCGCGTGAGTGTGCGTGCGCGAGTGAGTGAGTGCGTGCATGTATGTTTTGCTGTAGTCTGATTGTTTAGATTGTACTGTGTAAATGGATTTCAGGTTCCCTTGTTAAATAATCTGTTCATTCATTGATGCACATTTAGGAATGTCTGTGTGGTTTGGATGACCAGGAGTGCTGCATCATATTTAGACATTTACTCTTCTAATCAACGGGACGGTGCGGTGGCATAGTGGATAGCACGGTTGCCTTACAACAAGAAGGTCCCAAGTTCGATTCCCGGGTCGGAGGTCTTTGTGTGCGGAGTTTGCATGTTCTCCCTGTGTGTGGGTTTACCCCCGGGTACAACGGTTTCCCCGCCCCCACTATCCAAAAGCATGTTCATTAGGCAGATTGGTGAGTCTAAATTGGCTATAAAATCCCAGCAATTAGGGTGCAAGCTTAATGCTGGTCCCAAGCCCGGACAAATGGGAGGGTTGGATTAGGAAAGGCATCCAGTGTAAAACCCCGCCAAGTCGCCAAGCTGTGGCAACCCCTAACAGGAGCAGCCAAAGGGCAAAAAACCCTCTTCTAATCAATATTTGGTGAGAAACAAAATATTTCCCTACTCCACATGTAGCTAACAATCAAACAAACTTTGTATCCCCCTTCCCCCCAAAACGCTGTGTAAATGAAATCATAATACACGCTCTCCCCTCAGACCTCATTAAACTGTTCTCAGTGCCTTCTTTTCTACACCTCTTTACTATCTCTGCTACGACTACAGAAAAAGTAGGCATGTCATCATTATACAATTTCTGTGATGATTAAAAATTGCGATTATGGCAATGTATTGCCTATTTGAGGGCTTTAGCGATTATTGCATTTATTAACACGCTTTACACATTTTAATAAATAATAATTACTATAGTGACTAAAAAAACCCCAGCAGAAATCCTTACATTTCACTGAAGTGTTTACAAAAACAGAAACTTAGGTGCTGATAATGGAAAGTATAACAGAAATGATTTTAGCCTGCATCTGATTTCTGGATTGAGTCCATCATGCATGCTTGTGATAAATTGCAGCTTTACCTTTTACATGTACACACCCGGCATTTTGCAGACTTCCATCCAACTTATTAATTGAGTCAAAAAAAAAAAGCTCAGGGGCTCAATTGAACACAGACCTACAGCTTCCACCACTTCCCTAGTTTAGTGTGACAACA
Source organism: Pseudolaguvia tuberculata (assembly GCA_026260255.1). Classification (NCBI taxonomy): domain Eukaryota; kingdom Metazoa; phylum Chordata; class Actinopteri; order Siluriformes; family Sisoridae; genus Pseudolaguvia; species Pseudolaguvia tuberculata. The sequence goes on along the minus strand of JAOTRA010000008.1, from coordinate 2,649,624 downwards.
CACAGACATTCGCACAATTTACCCAGTCAATGTTTAAGGGTTTTGGCACCGGATATCAAATTAGTTATATTTATGTATGTCAATATCTATAATGAATGTGAAAATGTATAAATTAAACATGACAGTCGATCTATTTTTCAGTGCTATTCTTTTTGAAGTCTGTACATTGACTCTAATGTACATTGCAGGTTATGTGCCATCACTTTCATACATTTATCTGTGTTTTAGTCATTGATTAATTTGGCCTTTGTTTCACAGAACATGATCATTGCCGTGGTTCGATTCCCAATCTTTGCACTTTTCTTGACCTTTGACCTTTTTAATGTATGACAGCTGGAACGATTCACAAGCATGCGGATAAAGAAGGAGAAGGAAAAGTCTGGCCCGACCAGCCAGAGACACTCCTCTGCTGCACTCTATGAGATCCCATCCCAGGCTGCCTTGCTGCAGGACCATAGTGATGACTACATCCTAGAGCTCTTTGAGCAAATGCTGGTGAGGCAGATGATTGTGTTGTGTGTGTTTGTATGTGAGAGAGAGAAAGAGGTTAGTTTGTTTAACCCCGCCAAGTCGTATGTGGGAATCATTGCTGTGGCAACCCCTAATGGGAGCAGCCGAAGGATGAAAAAAATTCTTATAGCTACAAAGAAAAAATAAGCAGTAAGACATGTTCGTTAATGCTAAATATGTCTCACAAAGTGAATAAGGAAATATAATGTAATGAAACATTTTTGTTCTGTATTAGGGAACTGTTCTAAGCTGTTAGAACACACACACATGCTAGTGTTCTTACACACAATATTAGTATATTCATCCAAATACAACATTTACAATTCAGAGAGCATAAAATTTGATTCATCAATCTATTAACTACTTACATGTAATGGCCATGTGATGTACCTCATGCAAATATATATTTTTGAACAGTTCGATTGACTTGTATGTGTGTACATAAAACTATAGATAAATAATTCTAGTGCAGCAGTATAATTTACCAGATTGTATGGTGTACGGTTGACTTTATTAATCTTAATGTCCTTTAACTGTGTTCCTGCCCCCCCTCCCTTCTCTCCAGGTGGACATGAATTTGAATGAGGAGAAGCAGGTGCCACTGAGACAAAAGGACATTGCTATTAAAAGAGAGATGGTCTCTCAGTACCTACACACATCGACATCCGTAAGAGAGAGAGACACACACACACACACACACACACACACACACACACTCTGAGGGTATCCTTCAAGGTCATTTAATTTCAGCCTGTGGTCTGGTTGCTCCTTGTGGCTTCAATAGTCTGCTTTTACTGCTTTTAAAAAATATATCTATTTATATAATTTAATAATTAATATCCGTCTTATAAAATATCTGGTCTGTTGTCTGTAGATGCAGAGGTCACCGTCAGCTTCATGAAATCCACAATAGGCAACTGGGCGTTAGGTTTTAAATGTGCTTAATGTCACCTAATGAGATGCTAAAACAATTCAACCACTTAAGCACTGTGTGTAGATATAAACAGCAAGATCTTTGCCTCCATAGTCTGTGTTAAAGATAAAGATCAATTCACACACAGACACGCTTTTATATTATTCATTTTATTATATAGTAATTGCACATAATTTCCTACATGGTTTTTATTTTGTACATTTACACACTGTCAGCATTTACGTTTTGGGAAACCTAGGTGAAGTTAAAATATTCAACCAGTCAGACTAGGAAAAAAAGTAAGCTTACTGGGTTTTTTTTTAAATAAAAATGACTACATTTTTGTTACCCTGCCCATGCAATTACACTAAGCTGTAGTGACTTCTTAGTCTAGTGTTGTGGTAATCCGTGCCTGTAGTGTTGTTTCCTGGGGGGAGTCTTTCTGAGTGAGTATAAAGGAACTATAACATTGAGAGGAGCGTTAATGAAGGATTGTCGCTGGGTTCATCGACAGAACAAATTAAGAATGCTATCTGGAGTTCTTACATTATGAGAATCACATTGCTGTTACTGTATTACTGTAAATATTGGGTCTTGTAGTCACTCCAATACATCTTAAATCATGGATTGTCTGTAATTGATACTGATTGTCTTTCTTTCAGTATTTGAAGTGGATCATAAAACGTTCCTCAAATTCTTCCTAAAACAAGAACGACTTAAATGAAATTTTAATCCACTTCAGATGTTGACTAGTAAATTAAAGCAATTAAGTTTGTAGTTTTTGAGTATTCATTGATTATTTGGATACTGTGTGTGTAGGGCCAGAGCCAGAAAGAGAGTTCCAAGTCTGCTGTGATGTACATCCAGGAGTTAAAAACTGAACCCAGAGAGACACAGCTTTTGAGCTGCCTCGAGTCTTTACGTATCTCTCTTAATAACAACCCTGTCAGGTGTGCTCGCTCTCTCTCTCTCTCTCTCTCTCTCTCTCTCTCTCTCACTCACTCACTCACTCACTCACTCACTCACTCACTCACTCACTCACTCACTCACTCACTCACTCACTCACACACGCTAATTCTCTGAGTGTCTATGCAGAGAGATGCACTTTTTGTGATGCCTAATCATGTTAATTGTGTGTGTAATTCACAGCTGGGTGCAGACATTTGGAGAGGAGGGTTTGAATTTACTGCTCACTTTCCTCAAAAAGCTTCAGGATGATAAAGATGAGTCCCCGTAAGTTGATTTTATTCTATGAATGCTTGGATGACTGATCAAAATAAAGCCTTAGAAATGGACGGATATTATAAACTGCCCATGTGACCTTACACACAAAGCAGACAGTGAGCACAACTGGTTTGGTGTTAAGCAAAAGTATGTAAAAGCCTAAAATATGGATCATTTGCTAGAATATAAAAATATAACAACATGCTTTTATTTTTTCTCCTTGTTCTAAATAAGGCATCGGGTGAATGCACTGTGAAACTCTATTTTATTCTCAGCATTTAATCATATAGACTGTTGTAAATTTGCAATGATCTCTCTCTCTTTCTCACACATTCTTAGGAACTCTGGTGTTGGAGTAAAGTGCCAACATGAGATCATCCGTTGCCTGAAAGCCTTCATGAACAACAAGGTGAGTGTTTGGCAGATGGATTCCAAACTGAGGAACTGATGCACTACATCTGCTCAGCCCTCAGTTTAGTCCCTTATTACACAGATTTATACGGCAGAATTTATGCTAATCCGCCTTACAAGCGTGATAAGCGCAGTTGGCCAGCAAGTTTCTGGTTGTAATCAGCCAAATCTGCTTTTTGGCTGCTTTTTTTTCTCTGTGGATTTAAGAATTAGAAATTGCTTAAAAAAGAAAGTAGCATGAGCCAGTGCACCTTTAAAAAAAATCTCTAAATACTTCTAATCTATGGCCAAATTTGGTATTTAGTGTATTTGGTTCATACTTAAGTTTAAGTTTTACTAGTTAATGTAGTAAATATGTGATGAATGATTTATGGCGCATTATCCTCACACAACATTATTATTATCACACATAATTATTATTGTGTGATAGGTTTGGTTTCAATAAAAGAACACTTATTTTTATTTTTTAGTACGGTTTGAAAGCTATGCTGGCTTCACCTGATGGAATTCCTCTCCTGGTCCGAGCTATAAATCCTACTGTCCCTCATATGATGGTGGACGCTGTAAAACTGCTTTCTGCCATCTGCATTCTTGAGCACCCTGAAAACCTGTAAGTCTCTGTGTAATGCTTTAGAGACGTGATTAAAGGGTGAATTTGAATATCAACATTAAGGTTAAACAGTGAATCTGTCAATGGTTGTTGCCCTGAGATGGACTGGTGACCCGTCCATGGTGTACTTGCCTCTTGCCCTATGTGAACTGGGATAGGCACCAGCAGACCCCCGTAACCCCGAGTTAGGGAATAAGCGGATAAGATGAATGAATGAGTGAATCTGTAATAAACTTTATTAACATACTCAGCACAACAGCTGATTAGCTTTGATACCCTAATAGCAATAGTCTATATACTCATTCGCTCATTCATTCATTCATTCATTCATTCATTCATTCATTTTATTCTTTAATTCGGTGTCACAGGGGTCTGCTGGTGCCTATCCCAGCGCACATAGGGCAAGAGGCAGGGGACACCCAAGTCAGGTCGCCAGTTTATTGCAGGCAAACACATAGGGTCTTTATACTGTGTTACAAAAATAAACATTTAATATTTGATTAAAATTCTGATGACTGCGAATACTGATGTCGTCTTTGAAAGAAATTTATTGGTAGTTCATTAAAAGCAATGATAAAAATGGTGTAATGGTATTGCATTTGTGTGACATGCTGTGTGTGCTTTGCTTTATAGTCATGAGCGTGTACTGGAGTCTATAACTGCCCTGGCTGAGGAGAGGGACATTGAGCGATTTCAGCCCCTGCTGTCTGGCCTGCACAAGTCTAATATTGCTCTCAAGGTAACACATACCTCATAAACACAACTGCAAAGTTTTGTGTAAATTTTTCACGCGCGTGTGCGTGTGTGCGTGCGTGTGTGTGCGTGTGTGTGCGTGTGTGTGCGTGTGTGTGCGTGTGCGTGCGTGTGCGTGCGTGTGTGCGTGTGTGCGTGCGTGTGTGTGTGTGTTCAGGGAGGCTGTATGCAGCTCATCAATGCGCTGATCAGCAGAGGAGAGGAGCTGGATTTCAGAATTCATATACGCTCTGAGCTCATGAGGCTGGGTCTAAGGGAGTTGCTCGCGGTCAGTTTGATATAATACTTTACCAGACCAGTAGCACCCATAAACGCCAGTCTGCTGCATGGAAAACAAAATAAACTAGCTCAATTAAGCAGTAAAGTAGTCCAGGAACACATTCCCACTTTTCCCCTTATTGGAAAGGAGATCACAGATGAATACACATTAATTAATACTTTAAAATAGACTTATATTCATACGTTCATACAAATAGTTCTCTAATTACGACTGCTGATAAGTGTGTGTTGTGAGCAGGAGGTGAGACACATCGAAAATGAAGAGCTTCGTGTGCAGATGCAAGTTTTTGATGAGCAGGCTGAAGAGGACTCTGAAGATTTGCGTTCTCGTCTCGAAGATGTGCGCATTGAGATGGAATATCCTTACAAAAGTTCATATGCTAGTAGATCAAGTCAGGTTTTTTTAAACCAAACAAATGATTGTAATTGTTACCATCTGTAATTTCTTTTCTCTGTCTTTTTATTGTGTTACTTTTAGATTAATCAAAACAGGATACATTAACAAAGGTGTTTCTATTGCACCTAAATGGGAGGATCTTTATCATTCTACACACAATTACCCTTTCAATTGAAAAGCTGTATCAATTGGAAAGTGAATATTTGCCCAAAAGCATTCTTTCTTGTCAGCCATTTGGACAGCATTTAATACACAATGTCCTGGTTATCCAATAACTGACCATGTGTTAATAACAACGCAAAAAAAGTTTCCGAAATTTCATGCTCTTCAAGTACATAACTACAGTTGGGTTACAGTTACAGTTTGTACATACTTACCAGATGATTAAAAAAAACCCTTCAATTTTGTATCATATGGTTACGGGTGAGATGAATGAAATTCGGACATACTATGTTGGCCAAGTTCATATCTTCATGTGATCATTACAGCAGCACAAATTTAAGTTGAATAATATTTAAGTTCTTCTTCTTTGTCCTTCGGCAGCTCCCGTTATGATAAAAGCCATACAATGATGTTTTTTGTAACGGCTTTATCTTTTCACAGGACCTTGTACGACTCTACACACACATACTGACCAATCAGACATAAGACTCTCTTCACATACTGTGTGTTTTCAGTCTAAATAATCAGTTATGGTTTCAGTTTAGTGTTCTCCGTGTGACATTATTTTCCAACTGTGGAAAACTTGAACCATTTTCTGCAGCCCCTGGATTGACCACCAGGTGTCTCAAGGATTCCCAATAGAAAAAGAAAATAAAACTTGGGTTTGTGTATTTATTCAGTAGTTTGCATTTATACAGCAGATTTGTCTCCATATAGGAATGGAACATTTATTGACCCTTTGTTGTTATTATTAGTATTGTTGATTTTGATCTCAAGACATTTTTTATGGGCTGTTTTGCTTAATAAACATTGTTCTGGGATTCAGCCAGCAGGTGGCATATGTAAAACTAGATGTAATCCAGTGTACTTTTCTCTAAATCCTTAAACACATTCACATTCCTAGTGGTGTCCATTTAAGATCAAACAGCTCAGGAATCAAAAGTTATACCACAGTTTTTATTTGGTCTCCTTGTTTTCCTTAACAGCATGTTGTTTTACTGACATATCCGAGGTCTTCCAGGTGCTGCTGAACACTGTGAAGGACTCAAAAGCTGAAGGCTATCTCCTGTCTCTCATGCAGCATCTGCTGCTGGTGCGCAATGACTACCTGATTAGGTACGTCCTCGGACTTCTCTCTTTTCAGGAACATTGGGAGCTGTGTGAATAATGTAATACAGTTTTAGAAACTAGAAAATATCATAATCAATACGATACATAGCTTATGCACATTCATCTTAAAGTATCCCAGCACAGTTCACAATTCCTTGAAACTTTCTGCCTTCAGTGGTTAAGGTTGGTCACTGTTTGGCCCATAAGCAAGGCCTCTTGCTCCAGGTGGAGATGTACCGTGGCTGAACCTGTACTCAGAACTTCCTAGATATATGTGAATGGAAAGAAGTTAACTTTGCTGTAATGCATATGTTTTGTTTGTTTAAGAAAATGAATTACCAATTACTATTTTTCTCGTATAACATTATTAAATTCACCATTCTCATTATTACATATTATCCCTTTTATTGCTTTATATTTATATCTTTTTTGTAATTTAGACTACCACAATTCATTTCGGGATTTCAAAAACTGATGAGTGCCTGCCTATCTGAAGGGCTACCAGGAATTTTTTGAGTTAGCGAGCTTTGATTAAAGATTATTAAGCATAATAAACAGTAGCTGTGTCTAACATATGCAGCTGAAAATAGAAAGGAATTAATGTATGTTGTTGAATTACTCTGTTTTACCTGTAATATATAATGTTGTCTCCAAAGAGAATGTATATCTGCAAAAAATGCATTTGTGCTTGAATATCAATCTTCAGTTATAAAGAGGAAAAAACAGTGGGAGAATTCTGTAGTTATAGCAAATAAAAGGCGACACCGGCATCATTTCCTTTGGGAAAGCTGCAGGAGGAAGGAGAGAAGAAGGGGGGGAGGTTGTTTTCAACAAAAGTGTTTCTGACGTGTTTTCACTGGGCTGTATTATAATGCAACAGATGGAGGTGGTAAGCGCAGTGAGCAGTAAGAAGCACAACAATGTCATTTTAATGTCGCTTTTAGAAATTGCATTAATGTCTTATTGTCCTTACTGACTGTCACAGTGACACAAAGCAAACAAAAAAAATTACATTTCAAATGACAGGAATTAAAAAAAGATGCCGACTTGAGTTTTATTAGTCCAAGATTTATTTTCAGACAGAAATTAATACTGCCATTATGTTGGACATACACTGATGCATGGAACAGAAAAACAGGACAGAATGTGACACAGTCTAATGATACATCAGGTCTAGTGATGAATCATTGAACCTGTGACAAAACCGTGATGAATCAGTGTTAAGATTAGTAAAGCAGTGAAGAAATTTTGAACCAGTTACCAATAAACAAACTGTGATGGGCCAGTTAAGAAATGGTGATGGGTCAGTGAAGAAATGGTTAAGAAACAGTGATGGACCAGTGAAGAACCGGTTAAGAAACGATGATGGGCCAGTAAAGTAATGGTGATTAGTTATAAAGCAGTGAAACACATGAAGTAACAATTACAATTTTAAATAAAGCATTTGGCAGATCCCCTTATCCGGAGTAACTTATAACAGAGTGACTTACAACTGAACCAGTGGAAAACTAACTCATGTAGTTAGTTATCATTTTTGACTGCTTGCACATTATTTACTGGTTAGGTTTTGTATTTTACATTAGCATTCTTTATATATACACACACACACACACACACACACAGAGACAGACACACACACACAGACACCTAGGTAAGATGTTTTAATTGATATCTGCTCAGTTAGTGTGTGTTGTTTAGCCTCTGTTTGTTTGTAATTTACCAAAATAATTACTAGGCCATTGTTTCCAAATCAAGTATGGTGGAAAAAACAACGGTGTCCCTGGCTTTGTATTTTTAGCTATCGGGATTGCATTTTAAAAATGTGCTTTATTGCTATATATAACAATTTATTGTAACATGACATTGTGCAAAGCAGTGTTATCAGGAGGCTCTATGGAATGGCTCAGTGGGGCCATTGTAGGTTTCATTCCCAGCACTTACACCACTGATCCCCTTATAACCCTCATCTGCTCAGTTCAACGAAATATTATTAGAAACTGTAAATGGGCTGTGCATAACAAGTTTGATAATTAATAGGACCGGCATATCAGGCAATCAGTTTGCTTTCAGAATGAACCTGCCATCATGGAATGCCATGTGCGAGGTAAATAGTTGGATGAAAAAAAGTTAGTGAGAGAGAAAAAATCTGAAGGCTTTAATTATATAGATCTGTGCTTTGTACAAATCCCAGCTCTGAATAGGTGTGGGAGCAGAATGGTCTTCTCACCATGAAGCAGAAAAATAGAATCGATATACAAAAGCGAAGAGAGGAAATGAAAGAGACGACACTTTTGATTGATGCATGGTAGGCGGCATACACAGTTGCCGTCGGCGACTATTTAGAAATGCATATCTAACGGTATCACTCCAGTCACAATTAACACACATGGCTGAGGGAGAGCACATCACACAGACGCACAAAAACATTGTGTAAGGAGATGTAATACATTTGGCTCTGTATTTAGACCTATATTTCCTTGAGCGAGCAAACATGAAGAATTTATCCTCCTCTGGCTGTATTTTCACTCACATACTTTTACCAAAAACAAACAAGCACCAAAAGACAGAAAGCTAAAATGATTGTGATTTTATTGGAGAAGAGAAGATTTAGTGAGCAATAGTGGGTCAGATCTGGAGTAGGGGGTGTGTGTGTGTGGGGGGGGGGAGGGGGAGATAAGTGGTTTCAGGTTGTCAGACTTGTTGCTTTTCCCTTGTCAGCTTGATGTGATCTGACAGGCAGGAAATTGAAGTGTCTCTGTCTGTTCAGGGGGCTTGAGGGAGAGACAGCGTGGTGTGTGTTTGTCTCTCTGTGTGTGTGTGTGTGTGTGTGTGTGTGTGTGTGTGTGTGTGTGTGTGTGTGTGTGTGTGTGTGTGTGTGT
>JAOTRA010000008.1:2620173-2630821 GCA_026260255.1 Pseudolaguvia tuberculata | reverse complement strand
GTGTATGTGTGTGTGTGTGTGTGTGTGTGTGTGTGTGTGTGTGTGTGTGTGTGTGTGTGTGTGTGTGTGTGTGAGAGACATAGAATGTGCGAGAGACCCTTCAGTTTCCACTGATGCCACATAATTACACGTCTGGCTCACGAACACATTTCAGTCAGCAGCTCCCCAAATTGTTGACTCTCTACTGTGTCTCTGTAAGAGTGTATGGAGTGATAAAAAGCAACAGAAAGGGGAACAAAACATTGAATTTGCAGGACTCTTTTTGGTCTTGACCGTAGCTATTTTCCACAGGCAAAAGAAAAGTGCTGTGTTCCATACCCATAGCATCTTTTCAATTCTGCCTTTTTTTTCTTCATCAAATTAGATTGTGAAATCGCAAAATAGCACTAGGGTGGGTTTTTTTGGGGATAGTATATATGACCTTAGCGTTTTCGTGACCACAACATTATTTAAAGAAAAGCAAAAAAAAAAAAAACCCAAAAAACCACAGGCAGTTGAAAGCAAACATGAAAACAAAAAGAAAGAAAAAGCAAAAACAATTAAACAAAAAGTTGTAGTGAAGTTGAAGGATTCATTATTTATTTCGATTATGTGAGACTTTTCTATTGGCAGATTAGCAAAGCCGCTCAACTCCTCTAGCTATGCACTCTGACAAGCAGCATTATTCTTTGTGCCAACTCGATGCATATTTAACGAGGGATTGTATTTAACAATATGCAACTGCATTTGTTCTTTCAGTTTTTGCAGTCAAGACAGTAAAACGGATATAAAGCTGACTGTGAAGAACGGGTATGACGGATGACTGATACGGAGCAATAAAAGAATGTGTTGCTTTCCCTTCCATCAGATCTAGTTTGCATGTAATTGTCTGAAATTGAATGAAATTTTGTGTAAACGTTATGGGTCGCGCTAAAAAGCTGCCTTAATGTCATCTGGGCACATGAAAAATGAACACTAAGGGGTAGGTAAAAACCAAAAGCATACATAGGCTTTGCATTTGGGCCGATATGTGTTCTCTATCGACTTTTTCATGCCACGTATGTATGTATGGGGAACGGTTCTGCTCACCACTGCTCACCAGCAATTTGCTGATTTCTTGAAGCAGCACAGAAACCTTGTCAGTGGAAGAGAGATTTAATCAGATTGCTTCTTCCTGGTGACCTCTGCTCTATGACGTAATCCAGCAGAGGTCACAGACTATTTTTGAGGCTGCTACAACACAATCTCAGAAATGTCTCTCTTTTCAAAATGTACAATGCACTCCTCCAAGTCTCTTGACGTGCACTAGTGGAGTGAGTCACGCTGCTCGGAACACGCGTCACAGGAAGAACACACGTTTTTGTATGTGTGCACTCGGGCCTGACAGTGAGTGCCGAAGATTTGGACAAGGGGATACCAGCACATAAGACAAGCATCATGTTTGCCTAGAATCTGCTACTGCATTCACTTGAGACAAAATGAGTAAACAGGGACTTTAAGCGTGCACATTTCATTCATTCATTCATTCATTGATTCATTCATTCATTCATTTATTCATTCATCATCTTACCTGCTTATTCCCAATTTCGGGGTCACAGGGTCTGCTGGAGCCTATCCCAGTGCACATAGTGAGTTACACCCCTTTAACTTCCGATATATCAGTGATATATTTTTAGTGTATCCTCACAAAGGACAATACTATAGAAATTAAACTTTACTTTAATTATACAAGCTGCACATTGACTATTCCATGGACTTATTTCTATAGTATTGTCCTTTGGAGAGATGTACTAAAATGTTTGCTGAAGTTTGAGGGGTGTACTAACTTTTGTGAGATACTGTACGTTTATATTGTTGTAAAAGATTGTGATTTTGTCTTTATTGGTGGGACAGTGGAATGAAATGAGGGTGATTGAGAGTCAGGAGAGACTGGAAAGGACTTTGAATCTGGGTTGCTTGAGTGCATGTGGGAGAGGTGTAATGGGTTTATGGGGTAATGGCACTGGCCATTTCATTGTTTATTTAACAGCAGGTGAGGGTTAAGGCCCTTGTTCAGAGACACAGCAGTGGAAGTTTGGTTGGAACAGAGAATCTGAGCTAATCCTTTCCTATAAATCTTGTAAATATGGATCTTTTCCTTCCTAGTACTGCAGCTCTCCTCTCAGACCGTCTTTAGGTGTTTTTCTTTTTATTACAATGGGAATAGTGGTACTTTTCTGAAAGGAGCTCTATTTTGGGGGTTCCTCACAGACTGGCTGTAATGTTTTGCCACTGTATTTTTAAAAGTCAGTAAAATCCATTTAGTCAATTCCATTTGCCCTGGACACATCAACACACTACAGTGGTATCTGTCATGGACAGAATGGAACAGTGACTTTTTTATTTTTCTTTATTATTCCTTTTTACTCACAGTGTGTCTGGAGAAATACTGTCAGCGGTGAGATAGCAGGCCTAACACTTGCATTCAGCAGCTGTCTGAAGCGGTGCTTCGACACATTTGGGTTTGCTAAATAGAAATTTTTTTCCCAGTCTAGCATTAAATTATCCGTCTAGACAGTGGCTCATTTTTCAAGTGGACTTTGATAACAGAATGGAGTTTGATTATATACCTCTGACCTTGCAACTTGAGCTATGCACAGCTCTGGTGGAATTCAGAAGTTTACTTAAAAAATTAAGAGAACTGAATTAAACATGAAGTAATGTTTACTTGAAAAACTTAAGTTAACTGTAATTGAACAATAGGAGTAGTTAGAAAACTTACAGATTTAATAGACTAAATGCATTGCATTCTATTTATGTCCTCTTAATTTACTTATGGTTTTGTTCAATTATACATATCAAGCTATACAATTTTTTTTTCCAAAATACAATAAGACAGTCAATCAAAACACTTAATAAGATTTAATAATTCTGTTCAATTCTATGAAATGCTGTTGCAACCATGTCTAAATAGTGTCACTTGACCATGGAACTGCCGGTCAGTTCAGGAGTAGGTGGTGTAATCTCAATATAGAAAATGATAAATGAAGGAATGAATGTGCACCTTTTAAAGTCTCTGTTTACTCATTTTGTAAAGGGAATTATGTAGCAGAATCTACACAAATCTTATGTGCTTGTATCCCCTTGTCCAAATCTTCTGCACTCACTGTCATAAGTTCTATAAAATGCTGCTGCAGCCATGTTAAAATAGTGTCACCTGACCTTAAAACTGCTGGTCAGTTCAGGAGTAATGTCAATATACAAAATCTTTTCTATTTGATCAATAAAAGTTATCCGTACCTTCAATTATGTTTACAGAAGTAGTAGAATTTACTTACATTTTTATAACAATTTGCCAAATCTGAAATAATTATGGGGCGGTGCAGTGGTGTGGTAGATCGATCACAACAAGAAGGACCCGGGTTTGATTCTGGGGCCGGGACCTTTCTGTGTTGAGTTTGCATGTTCTCCCCGCGCTTGCGTGGGGTTCCGCTGGGTTTCCTCCCACAGTCCAAAAGCATGCAGATTAGGTCAACTGGTGATTCTGAATTGTCCATAGGAGTGAATGTGTGTGTGAATGTTATTTGTCTCCATGTTGCCCTGGGATGAACTAGCAGCCCGTCCAGGGTGTACCCCCTGCCTCTCACCCTATGTGCAGTGGGATAGGCGCCAGCAGACCCCTGTGACCCCGAATTAGGGAATAAGCGGGTAAGATAAATTGTTTATTGATTGGACCAGTCATGGATGAAACGCGCAAGAAAAAGGGGGTGTGGCCAGAAAGGACCCAAGTCATAGTCTGAAGTCAATGCACCATGGGGCCTACCAAAAACTTAAATATATCAGCTGTTTAATTAGATCTGAAATCTGGGCGAACAGTGTTTATTCTAAAACCACTGTTGTGCGTAGGGATGTGCAGCATGTGTCCTCTTTAGAGTATCCAGCGTATTATTCTCTAATATCATAAATAACTATACATTCTGACTAAAACCGATTATACTATAGAATCTTAACTGGATTGGAAACTGCATTTTGATCTGTCTATTCGTAATTATCAGCTTTCACATATTTTATTCAAGTTTAGATATCTGACTTCCAATGGAACCCTCCAATTCATTCCAGACTCTTTAATGCATAAATACACTGTCGGGCAGTTGAAGGATCGGCTGATGGGAATCAGAATTCATTGCTGCCTGGGTAATTGCGAGTTGTCCAGATCCTGAGGCAGAAAATTAGTCTTGCATTAATAGATTTGCTTCACCGTGCAGTTGGAATGAGTTTTCAGTGTTAGCCGGCTGTGTACATTTATCAGTATGTTCCACACACTCCTTATCAGTTTAGTGATGGACAGATGTATTTATTTGCTTTAATAGTTAACCAGTCCATCAGGTTTTCACAGACTGGCACGAATGAATGGGGGGAAAAAAAAAAAAAAAAGCTTTTTTAGTGTGTGTGGAAGTTGTTTCAACAGGCGATACACAGATCCATTAGTGCAGGGAGCAAGCTGACACTAGGCAGAAACAACTCAAACTAATGTTTGGTTTAAACTAAATATTTCAAAACACACCACATTTTCCCCCTTTAATTACCATTTACATTTTTGGCTTTTGCCACACACCCTTAAATTTATCCAACTGAGCAGTTAGACCTTACAGATCCATTGTTGGCATATTGGGGGTCAGTAGAGTTAGTCTAAACACATGACCACTTTTAAGAGAGTTTTCTAAAATATTCTCTTTATGCACAGACACTGAAATGCTGTTTTGCACATTTTTAATGCTGCTATTACTTTCCTTATATTCTCACAATTTCTATTAGCGCAGTATAGCTCATGCCATTTCATCTATCTGTCTAGGGGTTATCTATTGTTCATTTAGACTGTCGGAAGGTTTTTTTTTGGATTGTTTGTTTGCACTGTCTCTCTATTCTTTATTCTCATTTTAAGTAGCTCTTACTGGTTTTGCGTAGTTCTGTTTTCTATTGCACCTTGGTCCTTGAATTGTCTGCTATATATGGCAACCTTAACTTGAGCTACCAATTCCCAAATAGTATCTTTAGTTAGTATATGTAGGTAAAAGGAACAGTTTATCAAATGCACTCATTCTCCACAATAAAGCAGCAGAGGTGCTGTGACAGGTGGTAAAAATAGGTCTGGTAACTTCACTATTTTCTACAGTGTTCTGTCTGCACAGTTTTATACTTCATGTCTTCATAGCAGACAGATGCAGCATGAAAACGCAGCTTTTCAGACATTAAATTCCTGCTGACCTATACCGTGGTCACTGTGAATTCTAGCGGACGCTTCATGGTCTCTTTGACTGCTGTCCTTATTCATTGTCTTCAATTAAGGGTTGTGGAAGGTTTATTGTAGCATGCATACATCCATATGGCTGAGTAGTACTGTGATCTACAATAGTGCAATAATTTTGCTACAGAATTGTTCTGACTCAACAACTGATTGTGTTATCATAGTTGGATGCAGAGTTGACGGCACGCCATGAGCTGCAGGTGGAGTTTAAGAAGATGGAGGGCGATTATGAGCAGAAAGTCCAGGATCTCAGTGCTGAAAAAGAATATCTCAGAACTGAGCAAGGGAACAAAGAGAGAGAGAACAAAGAACTGAATGGAGAAAACAACCAACTGAAAGAAAAGGTACAGTGTCTCGTCAAAATCACACCATCAGCTCAAATGCCTCTGGCTTTATAAACTTTGCCTATTCGCTTTGTCTTACATGATTGTTTTTCCCTTAATTCATCAGTGGGACAATAAAGGTAATGTTACACATACTTTGAAATCGATTCTGTTAACTGACTGACACATGAGCAGGAAAGTGTCCAAAAAAAAAAAAAAAAAAAAAAAGAGAGTGGAAGAATCTTATGCTTTCCTCGGTGACACCAGACAGTGCGACGATAATTCCTTGGGTTTTGAAATCTATAGTGTTTACTTTCTGAAATGCTATTGGAAGATCAGAGTTTGATGGTCCCCTGAGATGGGGTGTCTCTGGATAAGTACGTCTGTTAAAATTACATCAAATATAATTTACATAAAATGAAACATTTAAGGAGATATAAGATCCAGTGTTTGTAGACATTAGCTGGACTTGTGGCCATGTTTATTTACTAAGTACTAAATACTGAAGTATTGAATGTATACTTTAAAATATTGTGTGTCTAAAAAAGTTCAGGCATTGGTATTGCATTAAAAGTACCATTAAAAAAAAAAACAAATAAATGATATACAACCATATCCTAGTTTAATTTCCTGGCTGTACCTTTTGGAAAACTGAAAACTAAACATTATCGCAACAGCCATAAAACATGCCTCATATTTTCTTCAAGATGTCATTAGCACACTTATACAAGATTTGCAATAAGCATAACGTTAAGTTAAGCTTCGTGTCACAGGCAGCTTATTTGAAGAACGGTTCATTTCATTCATCTTCCCCAATGTACGCTGTGGTGCTAGAATGATGTTCGAATCAGTTTATAGCCAATTCTAAGTCAAGTTCAGTTCAGTTTTATTTAACGCTCTACATTGTCACAGAGCTGTATTTTAAATGAGGAAAAAGATTTATTGTCCAGAATGTCCATTATAATTCTTGGCTGCATGCTATTCTTTAAAAAAAAAAAACTCCAGAAAAGTCTTGCTCCTAAGCTAATTATTGTGAATTCAGAAACACAACCACTGTAACCTGAAGAATATTCATAAGGATATGAGAAGCCATAATACACAAATTCACAGCGTAGTGAGAGTAAAGTTGATTGATTTTCTTGAATATGAGATCTGTCATCAGTGCTAGAAGTATGTCACAGGTGTAGAATTATGCTCATCTGTTCTGTTTTTGCTCTAGTAATAATGATTTATTTTGGACGTGGAAGCTGCTTAGAATAATATAAAAAAGATTAACAGATTCATTTACATTTATAGCATTTGGCAGACGCCCCTATCCAGAGTGACATTTATCTCCTTTCTACAGCTGAGGGTTAAGGGCCTTGGTTTAGCTAGTAACTTGCTGGTGCTTAGAATCACACAATGATCTTCGAATTAGCAGTCCAACTCCTTAACCTCTGCGATAGAATTTAACAACTCAAAGGGCATCATTCATTCATTCATTCATCTTACCCGCTTATTCCCTAATCAGGGGTCACAGAGTCTGCCGGAGCCTATCCCAGCTCACATGGGGCGAGAGGTGGGGGGAACACCCTGGACAGGTCACCAGTCCATTGCAGGGCCACCCATAGACAAACAACCATTCACACACACATTCACTCCAATGGACAAATTTACAATCATCAATCCACCTAACCTGCATGTTGTTGGACTGTGGGAGGAAACCGGAGTACCCGGAGGAAACCCACGCCAGGAACTTTCTTGTTGTGAGGCGACCGTGTTAACCACTACACCACCGCGCCGCCCTTAAAACAGCATCATTGCACGTATAATAAAGAAGTGGTAACAAACATGATGTAACTCTGTTCACAAATTAGTTTACTTCCTGAAATGCTATTGGCATCTCCATGCCTGTTCACATGGAAGCCCACACCAATCACTTGACATGTCGCTTTAAGGAATAATTATAGTTGATGTGAAAAGGAGAAAAACAGTAGTCAGCGAAAGTAAAGAATTGAAAGTGGATAAGAAGAGAAACGTAGAGGAGGAGACTCTTACAGTTTGTATGACAGATGTGAAAAAGCCAGACGTTGTGAGCAGCAAACTTGCTGAGCTAAACACAGCCTGCCACCTCACAGCCTGCTTTTAATGTGGAACAGAGAAGCGATGTCATCGTCACATCATACACCCACGCACACACTTTTCTTTATGAACAACTTCAGGAATTTGCGACATCACTTCGGTTACTGCCACGCTTTTAGATTATGGGTGTGAGAGACGTCCCACTCCCCCATTCCATCCAGTTTTCCCTCTTTCCCTCATGTGTAATTAGCCGACTGGTCATTTTTAATGAGCTGTGTCGGGTTCTGGATAATTAAATGATCCTTTTTAATTAGACATGGATTTATACCCCACTCATCTCTTCAATTTTAGCTATGACCTTTCTACAGCTGCTTCCTCTCCTCTTCTCCCTCCATTTCTGTCTAACCTCATTATTTGTCTCCGGGGCTTCAGTAAACTCTGCTTCTTTGAGAGAACTTTGCCTGATGGTGCTGCGACTGTGTAATCCATATCACTTAGTGGTTTGCGTCAACTCCATTTTGACCTTGAACTATTTTTGGAATGATGTGGGACTTCGAAGAATGTGCAGGGTTTAAAAAAAAAACACAACAACAAACCCTCAGTGCCTTTGGCTGTGGTTGTCCTGTTGGGTGGGAAAAAGCTGTTAGGAGGGCTCAGTGGACTATGCAGTGACTGATGAGTGTATGATTAATAGGTGAAAAATGATCATATGTGAAGTTTACGCCTGTATATTAATGACTCATTTTTTCATTCAAATCACAATAATATGTTTAGTGTTAAAATGTTATGAATTCAGTGATTTTATTTAAATAAATTTTCTCTTCATTCTACATTTGAAGCCAATGTTTATTTTTTATTAATTAATTTCTCTTGTACAAATTTCCTTTAGAGGAAATGATCCTTAGTCAAGTTAATTGCACGTCTGTTCAGAATATCAAACTCATCAGTGGGGAACATTTTCTCTCTCTCTCTCTCTCTCTCTCTCTCTCTCTCTCTCTCTCGCTCGCTCCTGCTTTCTTTTCTTTCTCAGGTTGATAAATTGTCTAAGGATCTTGAGGAAGCCAAAAGGAAAATCAGTGCAGTTCCCATGCCAGGCACAAACCTGTCAGCATCTGCCTCTTTGCCCCACCCATCACCACCACCTCCTCCACCTCTGCCTGGTCAAGCAGGCATGCCCCCTCCACCACCGCCGCCACCTTTGCCTGGACAAATGGGTATACCACCCCCACCACCACCTCTGCCTGGTCAGTCAGGTATGCACCCTCCACCGCCGCCGCCACCACCACCACCACCTCCCATGCCAGGTATGGTCGGACCCCCACCTCCTCCACCTCTACCTGGACACACAACTGGAATGCCCCCTCCACCACCTCCGTTACCTGGTGCTCCTGGTATGCCTCCACCCCCTCCCCCACCTCCTGGACTTCCAGGAATGCCACCCCCTCCTCCAATGCTTGGGATGCCTCCACCACCCCCAGGAGGATTTGGAACCTGGGCTGCTCTAGTACCACAGCTACCCTTTGGCCTGAAGCCCAAAAAAGAGTACAAACCAGAGGTCCAGCTTAAGAGGGCCAACTGGAGTAAGGTGAGTTTGATTGAGGGGTGGAGATTCTGATTGTTGGATGGGTTTAGCTGGCATTCACCAAGCTGGCTGTTTTTGCAGCATAACACAGATCAGTTCACGTCAGAACCCTGAATAAGAATCACTCTGATTAACTTTTCAAAACCATGCAGGAAATTAAAACAGAAATATAGCAAAGTATTATAGCAAAGTATTAAAAATTTAATTCCTTTGACACTTTTATTACAGATTTATTACATGAATTAAATCAAGCTCTTTCAATATTAAACTCATTCTTCAAACATGCATAATGAAAATGTGGGTATTTATTAGGATCATCATTTTTAATGAACTTTATAGTCACACAATTCCCCCTCCCCATCCTCAAGCAAATATTTCTTACAGACCCCTGGAGATTCCTAACTCTTACTTTTACTACCACTGCTCTAGAGCATGTAGCCTCAACATAGTTTACACACAATGAAGCAGAAAGAAGTTCAGCTGCATCCTGTTTGCCTCCATGACATTGAGCCGTCACTAGAACCTGCCTGCAGTCCACTTGTGCATCTTGATGATGTATAAGGACTTCCAGAGTATTGGAATATATTGTCCTATAATGTCCTAATTGGGGATATTATTTGGACATTTATATATATATTATTGATATGACAACGGAATGAAATGAGCAAGATGGACAGAGACGTGGGACTGGAAAAGGAATCGAACCCAGGTTTGAGGTAGTTTGAACATGTGGCTATCACATGTATTGAAATGTAGCACATACTTGAGCCAGAGTTTTCAGAAAACTATACAAATATTTGTTGTATTTTTGACACAATCATGGGGATGTGATAACTCAAATTCTTCTCAGAAGATTAGAGGCAGTCAATTCCCAACAGGACCATAAGCATGGCTTTTATCCTTAACTACTCCTTAACTGTTATGTTGGATACAAACTAATGATAAATGTAAGAATGTCTATTGATTGTCTCATGTGGTAAATACAGTATATAACAAGTATAATGTATTGTTGGAACACAATCAAGAAAATATGATTGCTCATACTACGGTAGTGCTGGTCTCCTCCCACATGGAGGAAATACCTAACTCCATTTTGCAAGCTTGTTGACCTGTATAGCCTGATTAAGGTCATTTGAACAATCGCACACATATTTAAATGTCCTGGAAATAGGATAATTGCCCTCGTTAAAACCTTTAACCCTTATTAATCCATTGTGTTAAAAAGTTGAGAGGTAAATGTAAGTCACTTAAGTTACTAGGCCTGTACACACACTTCCAATATACCTACCCTTTATTACCTGTACACACACTTCCAATATACCTACCCTTTATTACCTGTACACACACTTCCACAATATACCTACCCTTTATTACCTGTACGCACACTTCCACAATATACCTACCCTTTATTACCTGTAC
>JAOTRA010000008.1:2602388-2615838 GCA_026260255.1 Pseudolaguvia tuberculata | reverse complement strand
TATATATACTTTATTGGCATGGCATGAAAACACCTACCTCACTATAATCAAATGCTTTCTTTGACTTTCTTTAACTTGGATTTCTTCAATAAAACCAGCATTAAAAATGACTTGTGTGACCCTTAGTTCTTCTTTTCTTTTTATTTCTCACTTTCTCATTTTCTCTGCCTCGCTTCTTCTTCTTCTATTAATTGTGTCTATATACATCATATTTTGAATGTATTTCCTCTTAAACTATTGGATTGTCTTTGTTTTCACTAAACATAGTGAAATATTTTCATATTCTGTCTTTTTTCATGGGCGGGCATTAGGTCATGAGTTGACTAATGTGAATGCCCCTGTGAATGCATAAATGGGTTGTTTGAATGGATGGTTAAATGGATGGACAGATTTGTAATTTCTGTGGGTTTTCTTTAGATCGGAGCTGAGGATCTTACAGACAACAGTTTCTGGGTGAAATCAAAAGAGGATAGCTATGAGAGTAACGAGCTGTTCTCCAAACTGACATTGGCCTTCTCCTCCCAGACCAAGAGTAAGTTCTGTAATTGCAGTGCAGTGTTGAACCTTACTGGAACAATATGAATTGGCACCAACAAATTTGTTTTTCTTTCTTCCATATGTTTTTGATCTACCAATACAGCTGCAAAAGGTAAGCCTTCTCTCACATTGTGTGTGTTATCAGCAATGACTGCAAAACGAGTATTTTTCGGCGATTGTTGGTAGGATGTCTAGCAGGATGAATGAAAGTCTTCACAAATGTGTCAATAATTGCAGAAACTGATTGTGCTCTTGGAATGGATGCATGGATGATACAGTTGATGTATAGATACTGAGATGCAGAGCTGCACTATCAATCACATGATAAGAGCACTTCATAAGTACTGGCGATTGCATCAAACTTTGATTGAGTTTTGTTCATATTCTGTATGGTTGGTGGGTGGATTCAGGAGTGAAGGAATAGGTGCTGTGATGGTGGCCGAATAAATGTTTTGCTCGGTAGATGGATAGATTGATGGGAGGATTGTTGGGAAAAGGATTTGTTCAGGGTGGTTGAAGAGAATGTCTAATCTATTTAAAACTGCATGGATAAACTGAAGGATGCTTGTGGGGAACTCCTGGGGGGAAAGGATATATTCAGGGGTAGAGGGATAATGTTAGGAGAAAGAATGAATTCAGGTGCTAAGTGATGAATGAAATGGAGAGAGAGTGAGTTATTATGAGGCAAACTGAAGGGTATTAGGAGAGGGATGAGATGATCTCAGAAGCAGAGGATAAATATGAGGAGAGAGGAAAGATATTTTCAGGAGTGGATCGGAGGACGTGAGAAGAAAGGATGTTCTCAGAAGTGGGTGGATGAAAATCCAGGGGAGAAAGGGGGGAGCGGATATATTTAGGAATGGAAGGTGAATATAAAGAAAGAGGAAGGATGAATACAAAGAGGGAGGGAGGGATATATTTAGGAGTGGAGGGATGAATATACATCAGAGTAAGAGAGAGAGGATATATTTAGGAATAAAAGGATATGAATATAAAGAGAGGGGCGTATATTTAGAAGTGAAGGGCTGAATGCTTGAATGGCTGAACGAGTAAGCAGACTGAGAGAAGGCTCATTGCAATTACAGAAACGTGTGTGTGTGTGTGTGTGTGTACTGCTTATCTCTGTTGAACGGGCATTGCACTTCCTTGGACTTTATATGCAAAACTTCTCTCAAACTGAATTTAATATGAGCATGACCTTTTGGTGTGTGTGCGCGCGCGCGTCTGTTTGTCCTCTCTGCAAGTCTACTCAGTGTCAAACTGCTGCCACATGCGTCCCTGTGGGATGTGTGTGAGATTCTGCAGTCAGAGCCTCAGCATACATTCTCACCTCAGTCACCTCTCTCCTTCTTTATTGCGTTTTCTCTCTCTCTCTCTCTCTCTCTCTCTCTCTCTCTCTCCCTCCCTCTCTCTCATCATGTCTGTGTATGTCAGAATTCCTTGTTCCTGTCTCCTCCATATTTATATGCCTCATTCAGTATACAATAACCTCCAACTTAATGAGGGATAGTGTGTGCCAACTATCTGCTCACACACACACCGACATGGCTGTGAGATTTTTATTGTGTGTGTTTGTGTTAGAAGTTTTGAATGCTTGAAATGTCATATCTGTCAGTTGTCCTGTGCCATATGAGCTGTGTGTGTATTCATTCATCTTTCTGGCTTGATTCAGGATAACCTTTTGTGATGTCTGTGTGTAAATGAATGCTGCCCTTTTCAAACTCTCCATCTGTCCCATCCTATGTAAAAAAAAAAAAGTGTGTGTGTGTGTAAGCAATACTTTGTATTTTGCTGCTCTTTCTATCAGACATTGGTGACCTCACTTTTTGCTCTTCTTCAGTCATCTCTTCTTACCCAGCCAAGCGAAAGAACACCACCATCAGCCCAAAGCAACCTCTCCCTTCCCCCCCACCCCTTTTCTCTTCCTGCATACTGATGGTGGGGTTGCAGGTCGATGATGTCACCAGCAGGTCGTAGGGCTTATTGCTGATGCCATTGAGTCACCTTCTGACACCCCACCACACTCATACTTTGTGTGAAGGTTTATTATACGTAACATTTTATATGTAAACTATTTCTTTCTGCCTAAAAGTATTATGACTTCTGTTGTCAGTAAAAGAGCAGAAATGCAATATCAGGGAAACTCATCTTCTGTTTTGATACTACTTAGGAAGTGCTGCAGAATTCTAGAACCTGGACTATAGTTAGCTTCCTGTCTGGTACAAAAAGTCTGTTCTTTATAGTACGGTTCTGGCTAATGTGAAAAGTGTTGTTGATAATGATAATGTAAAATAGCTTGCTTGCTATTTTTCCCGTCGCTCCTGAGTAACCCCATGGTCTTCACATCGCTCCTGAGTAACCCCATGGTCTTCACGTCGCTCCTGAGTAACCCCATGGTCTTCACGTCGCTCCTGAGTAACCCCATGGTCTTCACGTAGCTCCTGAGTAACCCCGTGTTTTGTCCCGTCGCTCCTGAGTAACCCCGTGTTTTGTCCCGTCGCTCCTGAGTAACCCCGTGGTTTTCACGTCGCTCCTGAGTAACCATGTGTTTTGTCACGTCGCTCCTGAGTAAACCACCTGGTTTTCACGTCGCTCATGAGTAACCCCGTGGTTTTCACGTCGCTCCTGAGTAACCCCGTGGTTTTCACGTCGCTCCTGAGTAACCCCGTGGTTTAACGTCGCTCCTGAGTAACCCCGTGTTTTTTCACGTCGCTCCTGAGTAACCCCGTGTTTTTTCACGTCGCTCCTGAGTAACCCCGTGTTTTGTCACGTCGCTCCTGAGTAACCCCGTGTTTTGTCACGTCGCTCCTGAGTAACCCCGGGTTTTGTCGCGTCGCTCCTGAGTAACCCTGTTTTTTGAGTTTGTTTAAATTTGGTTTCAGTTCGGTTTCCCTGTGTTTATAATAAATGAATATTTATTACTGTATTTATTTTTGCATTATATTTATTCATGTATGTATGTATTGCTTGTATATGGAATATGCTCCCTACTCCAGAGCAACTTATAATTATCTCTTACATTCCCCCATTCCCCACTGAGTAGCAACCCAGTACAAATAAATTAGTGGTGTGTTGGGTATTGAACCCAGTCTCTCTGATCAAATGTTCAACATTAACTTCTGAATAGCAAATAAAAATTGTAATAGCAAATAAAAAAACAACAAAAAAGTGATTACAGGGTTGAGTGGTACTTAACTGTGAGTCAAAACTAATGAATAGACTGAGGAATGGAACACTGTGTGCATTGTTTAACATTTCCTTGGTGATATCATGCCTGCTGTAGTATGCTACGGAAACCTGAATCGACTGCATGCATTGAAAGGTCACCTTTAGAAGAAGTCTGTCAGCATGTGTACAGTTTGCTAAGGCAGTGACCGCTTTCAGAGAGGAAAATGGCAGCTGATATTGTGGAGGTGAACACACCGAAGCTCCTACTGATTTAAATGATTGATTGGTCTCAGTTATTAAGCTGGTGAAGTCCTGACCTTGCACACACACTCACCTGTTTTCTCCGAGTCCCTGCTGCTTTTTGCACACAGAGAATTAGTCTGCCCCCAGTGGAACTGTCTAGTAACTCCTTGTTTTGCAAGCAGGGAAGATGGATTCAAAAAGCTGCCTGTGTTTCAAATGTCTGACAGGCTGAATAAGCTTAACGTCAGCGTGCAGGGCTTGTAGTGGAACACAAGTGAGTCGAGGGGGAATCTGAGAGAAGATTCATTGCTGAACAGTACAAGCAAAACCCAGACGGTTGGTAACGCTTTCCTGCTTAGCAAACATGTATAATCAAGAGACTGAGGTGGTGAACTCTCGAAAAACAACAATCTGTTCACTTCTGACTCCTCACTGAGGGCTGCAGTAAGCTCTTCAGTGAATTTCAGAACATGAACAACAGGAAAAATTATAAACACTGCATTAGAGAATACATCCAGCAGGAACAAAGAGGACAAGCAGAAGGTCCCAATTGTTTTAGCAGAGAATCCAAAATAACACAAAGCTCTGATCAACCCTGTGCATCTATCTACTTATGTGACAGTGTATTTATACAGTAGCTCTTGGATCTATATAGTGAAGTGCTAGTTCAACAATTAAAGAATGCAGGGCCCCTGAACAAGACCCTTAACACGCAACTGCTCAGTTGGGCAAATAGTCACTCAGGATAAGGTTGGGTAAATCTCCAGATTTTAATGTAGAAATCCTATCAAAGCAGTTACACAGAAACACTGAATAAATAAATATTAGTGTTAATTTAAAATCCATCATTATTTTCAATGAGCAAGATTACAGCAACAATGACAAGAATCAAACTGCCTGACCTGAAGGTTAGAAGGAAACCTTGAGAGGAACCTATTCCTTAACCGGCAGAGTTTCTGGTTATTAGTACTGTTCATTGGCAAGCACCTCACAATACAGTGTAGCATCATTTATTGTATTGCAACAAGTATCCTATTGCATTTTAAATAATATAAAAATCATTTACATGAAATGAAACACACTGGTACCTTGATTTAAGAGTCCATACTAATGAGTTTTTCAAAATACAAGCTGTCTTGGCTTTAAATACCCCACTGCGCTATATTTATATATTTATTCCATTGTTAACCAGCATATTTAACACCAACCCTTATGATATCTGTTGGTGGTAAAATAAATTATTGAAACGCCACAGCATCTCCTGTCCTACTTGATAGCTACTCAGACATGTACATTAGCAGGTAAAGTGGTCTGATCTCCATATGCTGTGCCTTATACAGTATACATATACTAAACAGTTTACTGCAGTTTGTTATAAGGATTCATTTGTTATTCATAATGTGTAACAAAAAATGTGTTTTTAGGGGAGCTGTACCAGATTAATGACATTTCATGTCATTTCAATGGGGAAAGGGATTTGATGTACAAAAAAAAAAAAAAAGCTTTGTCATGTAATAAATTAAACTCGTAAGACAAGGCACCTCTGTACAACAAGGACAAAACAAGGTGCCAGGCAGGAGGAAATGAAGACCAAGAAGGAGGAGGTTTATGGATGTGGTTAGGGAAGATATGCAGGTAGTTGGGGTGAAAGAGGCAGATGTAAAGGACAGGGTAGTGTGGAGAAGAGTAATCCGCTGTGGCGACTGGGAGCAGCCGAAAGGAGAGGACGATGATTTTCAGCTCTACGGTTAATGTGTAGTGGGGGGGGGGGGAAGGAAGGATTATTTATTTATATTGTTTTATTTATTTATATTTAATATATAGCAATATAATACATCATTATATTATTTTATATTACCAGTTTTGTTTTTAATCTTTTAATGTTTAGACTCGACCTGAACTTCTTTTGAATGATTTTATACCCCCAACTTTTTTTTTTTATACGTTTTGAGCTTTCTAGAACTTTTTCTTTTTTGATCCATTTTGCACCAAGGAGATTGTTAGTGAGTCAGTTGCCATTTGAAGTCTACACCTACCACAGCCCAATTAGCTAGCCTGATGCATGAAGATGGACCAAGCCAGGGAGGAGGTACGAGAGGACAGAGATACAACGCCAGCGAAACGTGTTTGATGCTGCTGTATCTCATTATGACGGCCATTCTTTAATGCTCTCACTTCTTCTGCCAGCTTGTTTTTCCAGCCTCCTCTGGGGCTTCCCAGCTCTCCACGATGCTCGCTCAGCCAGCCGGTTCTGCACAACCCCTCACCTCCGATTATGCGCACACACACAGATACACACACGCTTTCCTTCTGTGATTCATGTAGCAGTGTACTTGATTACGCCAGTGTCCAGCACCATGGGGACTCTCACTAAATCACTCAGCTTTCTACTTTCTCTTTCCCCTGCCCTCTCACTCTCTCACGCACACACACACGTGCGCACACACACGTGCGCACACACACACTATTCCGCCACTGCTGAATATATTTCTGGCAATCTTCTTCTCCTTGCATATTTATATCTGATATCATACACATATACATACAGCAGTGTCTAGGGCTTTAGCTGTTGTCTGTCACCTCCTTTGCCATCTGTTGCTGTCTCATTTCTTATTCCATTCTGTTCCTGGGAGACTCGGAGTGGCACTTGCTGAATGGTGAACTGCATGCTGTGCCACAACATGGCCGCTCCTGCACTTAGCACGTCTCTGCCTCATCTGCCTCCGTTCTTTATAAAAACCAACGAAATCTGGCACTTCATTTACTTTATATTCTGTCCCATTCAACCTTGATACCGTGACTATTAAACCATAGCTTTTTCTGTAATTACATTGCCAGCATTTGACTGATGCACATACACACACACATTTAAGTGTTGTGTGTACAAACTATAAAAATGGTTATACTCATTAATTACCAAGCCAAAGACAACAGTGTGACTCAATTGCTCCCCAAGCTGATGTAAAAAAAAACCCTTGAAACTGATCCAACCTAACAGAAAACATTCAGGGATAAATAGTAGTGTGTTGCTTTAAATTGCATTTGTCAGGCCGCATTTTATCCAGAGTGACTCAAGTTTATCTCATTCATACAACAGAGCATGTTTCTCTCAATTTCTCTCAAATACTAATCTTTTCCAGTCATTGAATGTAAATAATTAATGATAATGTTGTTGCCTAAATTTGTTCCAAGGGTAGTAGTGTTCCTTTACTTCTGCACTACTGAATATTACTGGTAAACTAGGACAGACTGGGCTGGAGCAAATCCTGCTTAATAGTCCCTCTCTGTTCAGTAGAACCCTGCTTTAATAATGTCACTATTGTAGGGTTATATAATATAATATAATATAATAATGTCTTTAGTAGGGTTAGTGAAGATAAGATGATATTAGTGAGCTGGTGAGGAGTTTATTCAGATAAACCTAGAACAGATCATGATATCTTGACATTCATATGAATTCCCCAAATTGCTTCATTTCCTACCTGCTCAGGAAGCGTTTCCGGTAATTCAATCTCCCGTCTTATGAAATGACATGCTTATGAACTACCACTTAATAAACAATGTAGAAAAGAGGAGGGTGCTACTTGCCAGCTTCAAATGGCTATCAGAATGAATTATGTGCAAATTGCAAAAGCAGGTTAGCTCAAATTACCAAACCCTGTCTTCAGCTACCCAGCATTCAAACTCATAAACCTTGTTCTAGCGTCTGATTACTTAAACGTGTAGCCTACTAAGTATTTGGAATGGAAGTTTGCTATTTCAGCCTCAGGTCCCCTGTCCTGCTTGTTCTACATCCAGCTTTGTCATACGCACTGCTGGTTTTCTGCATCAGGTGTCTTCCTCTGTCAGTCAGAAGCTAGAATATACTCATTCACTTGGCCTTCCCACCCTCCTTCATCTTCATCGGAGGTGGTGAGAATCTTCCAGCTTCTGTTTGACTAAAAATACAAATGCAGGTTAATTCCAAATTCTGGATTTCCAGAACACCATCCACTAGCTATGTTTGATAGGGGATTAGGCAGTTGCAGAGTCTGGGGTCTCTGTTTAAATTGCCTTTGGATCTTTCTTTATAGCAGCTTCCCAAAAACACATGAATTCATGATTTCAATATCCATTTCTACGATTATCTCTAATTACCACGCCAGATGTGTAGAAAGCATTTATTAATCTCAAACAGCCATGGTTGCTAGTTTTCTTTTTGTGCCATGCAAGAGCCTGTAGAAAAGAATTCTGTCTTGCTGTTCAATAATGTGTCTAGATATTTCACCATGTAGAGCAGTCAGTAGCAATAATTAATTAACAATTATTCCCATTTATTAATAGCAACACTGGAAATAGTAGTATACACAGTTAATAGCAGTACTTTTGTCCTCGCCATGCCAAGCTAGATCGATCTGCAGGGCATGTATGTTTGATAAAGCCTGACACATGGCTACACAGCTGGAATTGGCCATATTGTGCTGCAGTGAAAGGAAAAAACGTCTATATTTTGAGTCGTTTAGTACACGATGTGCAGCTATATGTGAGGCAGAACTTCTGTTCTACTGTTGGTGTCCCTCTTGTTCTCTATACAGGTCAATAAACTTAGGTTATCAACACAAATATTGTCTCCTTAATGTTCCTAATTTTCTGCCTCATTGTTTTATTCATTATTAATTTATTGAATAAAACAATGTTCACGTACGTGCATTAACAATATAGGAACGGAGATAGTGTCATTATTGAGCTTAGTCTTCTATAATCGGATGCACTCATTGCTAACACTGAGTAACCATATTCCCCAATATGCATGTATATGATGGCATGGCCAACACATGTTCCTTAAGTTCCTTGGTCCTGCCTTGCCTGCTATATTACCTGCCATCAACTCACTTTGGATGAGGTGGAGTAAGGAACACCAAGTGCCAAAAATATCAGTACCTTTTTAATATCTTAATAGCTAAGAAACATAGATTACCCACCTCTGGCTAGAAGATGCTGGATACCTACTTGGAAAGGTTACACGGTTTCCCATAGGCTTTGTATGGACGTTTGCTTTTTCAGCTACAGTTGCTGTGTTCGGCTTGTTACACATCCAGCTCTGCCATATGCACTGCTGTTTTTTTTCTGCAGGAAGAACAAAGGAACTGGATAGGAATATTGGTTTGTTGACGCCTGGCTAGAAGATCCAGAGCTTTGTTCTAATGAACTTTCATATTTGCTCGTTTCAGTTGTTCTTTAGTTCAAATCAATTATGCTTTTACTCAAAGTCTTCCATGATACCTTTCCTGCTTTTAATGTCAATGACTGTGACACTGTCCTCTGTGTGTCCTCAGTTGTGTTTCCACAGATGATTCATCTGTCTCCCACTGTACCCTGACGACACCCCTACCTTTCTTTAATTTTGGGTTTCTTACAATAGGCCCCCTCTTCAATAGCTCCTATTATTTTTACCAATCAGCACATTGTGAATTCTTTCTAGCTCAAACCCCAGACTTCAGGAGGAACCGTGAAGTGAATCTTCTGTGTTTAATGATTTCCCATGTGTTCGGCGTTACGTGTTCTCATCATTTCTTGCACTTTTTTTGGTAATTTATTCTCTCTCTGTTCTGCCAGCTGTCTGTGTGCATGCCCGTTCTGCACTATTCCCATCTGATCATGATGGAAGAGATTGAGGTTTATCACAGCACATTTGCTTGCTGATAGCAGGGAAAAAGGGAGGAATCCAAGGCCAAAGAGTGTTACTGAGTGTGTTTGGCTTTATTTTTTCTGCTGTTGGATTGTGTATTATTTTTTTTTCCACCAGAGACTAAAATCTGTGTGTAAACAGCTTATGGAGTAATAAATTGCAACCATTGTTTTTCGAGTATGAACTGCTATGTTTGCTTTGGGAGGAGGAAATGAGTTCCACTCAACAGTAGTTGCATACAGTGTTTGCAGCGAGGCATGTTTCCTTTGCTGGCTAGTTTATGATTCTTTGATTATATTTGGAATAATTCATCCCAAGTAAAATTGTGTGTGTGAGAGAGAGAGAGAGAGAGAGAGAAAGAGAGAGAGGTTTTCTCATTATGTGCGTGAAGTATCTCTAAGCTTATTGGAAGTTTTTTAGAGAGTTGTGTGTGAAGAATTGCCGGCTTGTGGAAAGGAGATGAGGCATTGTGTGTTAGCTTTTTTTTTAGGGTGACACAACCTAGAAACTGAAGAAAGATGTCATTGATGATTGTGAATAAATCACATTACACCTGTTTCTGGCTGGGGTGTTTTTGTTTTTGCAAGGTTAATGTGCAGGTCACTAATGCCATCTAGTTATCTATCTATTTCGGCTTTTCAGCCGCTTTCTCCTTTCTGTTCTCTGAAGTCCACAAATAATCATCTTATTTTACTCCATTAATTCTATTTTATGCTTTTTCCCTTTGCTTTGATTTCTTTCATGGTGTAGTATGACATCATGGGAGGATCTCAGGATCCGAGTCTAACATAGGCCCCATTTACATAAACACAAAGCAGCAGCTTTTTACATGTGCTACAACCGCTCGTCTACACACACACACACACACACACACACACACACACACACACACACACACACCAACACCATATCTGGTCACTGAAACCGAGCAGGGGCGGCGCATTGGCCTAGTGTTTAATACGGTCACCTCACAACAAGAACAAGTCTGTTTCCTCTGGGTACTCTGGTTTCCTCCCACCGTCCAAAAACATGTACCTTAGGTTGATTGGTGATTCTAAATTGCACATAGACCAACAACCATTCACACACACATTCAGTCCTGTGTGCTATGTGAAGGACTGGCGATCTGTCCGGGGTGTACCCTCGCCTCTCGCCCCATGTTCACTGGAATAGGCTCCAGCAGACCCCCATGACCAAAAATTAGGGAATAAGCGGGTAAGAAGAATGAATGAAACCGAACCTTATTGAAATCTCCTGTCAGTGTTGCGAGTTGGTGTGTTGGTGATTGGCCAACAGAACTTATATCCGCAGCTATTGGCTTGGATTGCAGACTAGACAGCACTATTTGCAGTGGTTTTTCAAGGGGATGTAGCCTGTGTGCGTAAGATAAAAAATAAAAACAACAAAACCAGAAAACATTGTAAAAGTATCTGTTTAAATATGTTTGAATCTGGATGTAAAGATTTTTTCATAAACTTGTAAATGTCTGTGTGTTTGCATAGGGAAGTACAAGATAATCAGCGCTGTTTATTCTCAGCGCTCTAAAAGTTGATGTTTGCTCTGACAGTCGTTTTGTATTTTGCTTTGCTCTGTTGTAATTTGTTCTCTGCCTCCCCCCCCCAATAGTTTTGTGAAACACGTTGGTTTCGAGCATGTCTCTTCGCATTCATTTCTCTTTATCACACTCAAACACATCTGTTGGCTTGCCTCATCGTTGTTGCCAAACGCAACAGATTATTTACCCAAACAGGCTCCGCTTTTGTAGCACCGCCGCACTCGTTTACATGCAAATTCCCAGCAAATGCTGGAGCCTTTCGAGCATTACAGCTGCTCAGCCGGTTTAATCTGAACTTTATCTGCCGAAATAGTCAGCTTTTAAACGAGAGAGAGAGAGAGAGAGAGAGAGAGAGAGAGACTGTCCTTTACCATTTAAATGCTCATTATTATTTAAAGAGGTGGCGAAGAGAAAAGAAAGGAGAAATCTTTTAATAGGGCTTTAGTGAAATGGCTTTGAGGGCGCTGAGCAGAACCGAGCTTCTAATCACACAGCTGCACTAGAGTTTGTTACTGCTCCATTACAACTGCCACAGCAGGGAGAGAGACCAACCATTGTGTGTGGATAGGACCTACAGTACCTACAGAGTCTGTACACTGTGTGTGTGTGTGAGATAGTGAGACTATATGTAATGCTCTTTGGCATTGGAATAATTCAAATAAAGCAACGGTTATGTCTATATTGATGTGGTAGCTTCAGATGTGAAAGTGTTGGACTGTTGGTAAGAAGGTTGCAAGTTTAGTTTACAGCACAGCTACGCTGCCACTGATGGGCCCGTGAGCAAGGCCCTTAAACCCCCCATTGTTCAGTCACATATTAAATGCAGAAATATTTAGCTATGTGTAAGCAGGAAGAAGAAAAAGTGGGAGACTGAATGTATGCATGTTTGCGTCTGGTGCAGGGAAATGACACAAACACCAGCTATGGAGCTGATTATGCTTGGCCTCAAATCTCTTTGATGATGAGATGGTTTTTAATTATTTTTTAACAGCATTAGCGGCACCGTGCCGCCTTCCATGGGCTTCAAGCTCACGGCCTTTGATGCCACAGATATCAGCGCGGAGAGGGAGAAAGAGACTGCTTCAAAGAATCAGATGACACGATAGCAGCATTAACAGAGCCTCATCTGGCCTCACTTGCTCCACACTTCCCTATCATAGGGAGAGAGGCGGATTCACCATTTCTCTGTAGTGATTATACCCCTGCAATTAAAAGAGAGAGAGAGAGAGAGAGAGAGAGAGAGGGCAAGATAGAGAAAAAGAGTGATTGACAGCGCGTGTGTGTGTGTGTGTGTGTGTGTATATATATATATATATATTTATTTATTTGGAGAGCGAGCGAGAAAAAAGCTGGAATTAAAGAGGAATTGAAGAAAAGAATATGGTTGCAGTATTATGGGATGGTTTTCTATTCTGATATAACCAGATATGGTGCAGTTGCTTTATACAAGACTTTTTCTGTTTGTCACACACACACACACACACACACACACACACACACACACACACACACATACGCACACCGTTAAACTAATTTCCATTTTCTGCGAAATTAGAGCCTTTGTTGCCTAAAGCTAAGCACAGTCTTATTTTTCTTCATTCCCAGATGAATTTGTATTATTTTTTTCCTTTTTCTCCCGGTTTCGTCTGTAATTGTGGTATGAAAAAAAATCCCCTGCCTCTTTAGGGCAAAACAGACGAAATACAATTATAAGCTCATATCTGTACAGCTAACCTTTTCCCAAATGTAACCAGACAGACTACCAGGAAGTGACGCTCGCTTTAATACTCAGCTGAACTCAGCAGAACTTTTTTCTTACTCGCTTTTCTCTCCACTCTGAAAGAAAAAAAAAAATACAGGGAAACTTTTAAAGATCAAGGAGGTGCTGTTAAAATCTGCCCCTCTCTTTTACCTCTTGTTTTGAAACCCAAAGAAAAAATTTCAGTCCTGTGCTGAGTGCACTCTTTAATGGACAGGTCAAATGAAAGAGCAGTGCTCTGGCTGTAGTCGAGTGATTAAGGTAAATGCTTCTGTGGAGGTGGAGTGGGTTAGTGAGGAAGAAGTGGAGCTGATCTGTCAGCGGAGATGAACTTTAGACCCCGAAACACAAGCATGCTGCCCTTTCAAACACACATTAAGCACATGTGCTATTAAAAGTCCTTTCCATTTGCTTCTGCCTGTAATTTTGCTCGTTTTAGTTTCCTCTCTCTCTCTCTCTGTGTGTGTGTGTGTGTGTGTGTGTGTGTGTGTGTGTGTGTGTGTGTGTGTGTGTGTGTGTG
>JAOTRA010000008.1:2510835-2542589 GCA_026260255.1 Pseudolaguvia tuberculata | reverse complement strand
AGATAGATAGATAGATAGATAGATAGATAGATAGATAGATAGATAGATAGATAGATAGATAGATAGATAGATAGTGTTACGACCTCACTAGAGATAGATCCAGAAGAACCAGCAGTTTTTCAGAAGTACTTCTAACCAACTTGTAGGTATTGTCATCATAGTTTAATACTACATACAAAAATGTACAAAAATACAAAGCTCCGCCCTATACTAAATAATATCTTACCTCTCTAGAAGTTCTCCTTCTGCGATCTTGTACAACTAAAGTATTTCCATTACTACCTGGAACAATTGTAGAGCCTATACTCATTCTGGAACCAACTAATGTGTATTGTTTATCTCCAGATCTGTACTGCATGCTGTGACAAAGTGTCCCATCATAAGCAACGTCTTGTAAATACTTGGAGGAATAGTCTGTAGATTTGGAGCACTGCATTACTATTAACACAATAATGCTGATCATAAAAAGCACTGAAACTGAGCCTAAAGTGATAATTAAATAAAATGTAATATTACTATCCCCCTCATCTTTCACTGCATCTTTTACTTTGGAAGCTGCAAATGGTTCTTTGGGTTCCAAAAGTTTAATGATCACAGTTGCTGTTGCGGAAAGTGAAACATTTCCATTGTCTTTGACTAGAATGACCAGTTTATGTTCAGCTTCATCTGTTTCTGTGAATGATCGCAGAGTCCTTATCTGTCCTGTATATCGGTCCAAACTAAAGAGACTGTGGTCACGCAATTCTTGCAGTGAAAATAATAACCAGCCGTTGTATCCAACATCTGCATCATAAGCTCTCACTTTAGTCACCAAATGTCCTGCATTGACATTACGGGGAATCTCTTCCACCCCTTCAGCAGAACCGTTTGCACCAACTGGGTATAAGATCACTGGAATGTTGTCGTTTTGATCTAGAATAAACACGATCACTGAAACATTACTGCTCAGTGATGGATTTCCAGAATCTGTAGCAACAACATGGAATTGGAATCTTTTAACTGATTCAAAGTCAAAGCTTTTCAGTGCACGTATCTCTCCATTTTCAGGATTTATGTTTAGAAATGATGCATATTTGTTTTGTTCAGACGAATTCTTCCAAATGTGATAGGTAATTATGGCATTTTTATCTACATCATGGTCACTAGCAGATACATAGAACATACATGTACCTGGTATGTTATTTTCAGTTACATAGAAGATGTGTGGGTTTACAGAAAACATAGGGCTATTGTCGTTTACATCAGAAAGCTGGACTGTAATAGATTTAAATGATGATAATGCTGGCTGACCCGCATCATGGGCAACTATTGTAATGTTGTACTGTGAAATTTTCTCCCTGTCAAGTAATGATGCAGTTGTCAAGGAATAAATGTTATACTGTGAAGTCTGCATTAACCTGAAAGGAATTTCCTCAAGTACAGAACAAGACACTTTTCCATTTAGACCAGAATCTAAATCCCTCACGCTAATTAATGCGACTGTAGTCCCTAATTTAGCATCCTCTTTAACAGTGCTTGAAAATGACGTCACTTCAATTTCTGGTGCGTTATCATTTACGTCAACAATTTGTATTAAAATGCTTTTTTCAGCTGTCAATGGAGCAACTGCTTTATCCGATGCTTGAATGTCAATTTCATAGTTTTCTTTTTGCTCAAAATCTATTTGACCTTTTACAATGATTTCGCCTGTGACTGGATCCAGATAAAAAAGTTGGCGCAAATCACTGTCTACATCTTGGCCAAAAATAAAAAACACTTCACCGTTTACACCATCGTCTAAGTCAGTTGCATTGATCTGCATTACCGCTGTACCAATGGGTACGTTTTCGTTGAGCTTTACAGAATATGAATCTTTTGTAAAAACCGGAATGTTGTCATTAACGTCCAACACATCGACAGTTATTTCCATAGTCCCTGATTTTGCCGGTTTTCCGCCGTCAAGCGCTGTAAGGAGGAGTTTATGACTCCGACTTGTTTCCCTGTCTAAAGATTTTTCTAAAATTAGAAAAAGCATCTTTCGATCGGATCCTCTGTCTTTAACCTCAATTCGGAAATTCTCATTAGTACTGATCTTATACATTTGTACTGAATTCATTCCGGTATCTGGATCGCGTGCCGCTTGTATTTGAAAGCGCGAACTAGACACGGCGTTTTCGGAGATTTCCAAACGCTTTTCTGTCTCAGGAAACATCGGTGCATGATCGTTTATATCCATAACCTCAACCGCTACATAATGAATTTCTATAGGATTTTCAAGAGCGATTTTTAGATTAATTACACATGCGCTCATTTTCCCGCATACTTCCTCCCTGTCTATTTTAGCTGTAGTATACAAAACGCCATTATCCTGATTTAGATGAAATAGAGGTTCTCCTGTAGTTGATACCACACGACATCCTCGTTCCTTCAATCTTCTGTGATCAAGATTCAAATCCTTTGCTATGTTTCCTACCATAGTACCGTCTGCCTGTTCTTCTAGTATGGTATATTTAATTTGCGCCAGTGCAACTGTCCAAAATAGCGACGCCAGTGTAAAATGTAAAAGGTTCAGTCGCCATGATGAGGATCCGCTTTGTTCCATTTTCAAAGAAAGATTGCAGTTTCCAATTACGTTAGCAAGAAAAATCCACTGAGTATGACTCCATGTTGCCTTGGTTAAGTCAATCTTACTATTCCGATATGGAACGGTAGACTGACAAATGCAATAACCAAACACGAGGCGGACCAAATATAACCAATGAAGGGGCCAAATCCAAGAAGTGTTATTGTTTAGATCACACTGACACCGTGCGATTCCATAGTTTACTACAAGAAAATATCTAACAATTTTTTTCTTGCTCCTGTTGGGGCGGCGACAGCATTGGACCCGAGTGATCCGCACATTCGACTTGGCGCGTTTTTACGCTGGATGCCCTTCCCAATCCCCTCACATTTATTCGGGCTTGGGACCGGTACTAAGGATGCACAGTCTTGTGCAACGTTACATTTGACCCTAAAGGCTTTTATGGTCATTTTAGACTAACTGTACTGGAGGAAACTGGAGTATCCGGAGGATACTCTTCCAACCTATATGAGGATATTCTTAAGCTTATTTTCTAATTCGGGGTCACAGTGGTGACACAGAGCCTATCCCAGCGCAAATATGCTAAGCAAGGGTAAACATTGGACAGGTCACACACAAACACACACACACACACACACACACACACACACACACACACACACACACACACACACACACTTTAATTAATTTAACTTAATTTCCACTTAACCTTTGTGACACAAATAAATTTGCTTTAAAAAGCAGACTGCTAAATAACTGACATTTGTGCTTGATTTTTTTTACACTATTTTTATATTTACATTGACCGATTCTCATTGACAGCTTCTAATTTTCAGTGTATTTGGTTATTTACTTTTAAGTTTTCCAAGTTTTCAACGCCAGATATGTTTTTGTATTTTCCTACATGATGAAGGTTTTTACACACAAGTTAGCTGTTCTCTCAATTTCAGTAAAAATTTATTTTTTGTAATTGTTGTATTTTTAATTTTTGTAACAGCTGTATAATGTTAATGATGTTGGAAAACAACGAGAGAAAAAAATCATACTCAATTGTATTTTATCTGAGGAAAAATATTTTTGACAATAGAAATCTTAAGTCCTACAAATTTGTCGAATTTACATTTGAAAGATGAGAAACTAATGCAGTACAACACAGAAATGAGTACACCCCTTACATTTCTTTTAAATATTTATTATATCTTTTATGTAAAAACACTAAAGAAATGAAACTCTGCTACAATATAAAGTATGGACTGTACAGCATGTTTAACGGTGTTATTTTGCTGTCCCATCAAAAACTCAACACAGTCATTAATTTCTAGACCCCTTTCAATATTTGAGTAAGTAGACTCCTAGGACAAAATGTCCAAATTGGTTCCAAGTATCCATTCTCTCCCTGTTTTATGACATGTTACAAGGTAATGTGTGAATGGGGACCAGGTGTGTTAAAATTGCGCTCAATTTTGCCTGTATGTGTATGAGAATGGAAGTTCAGCATGGCACCTCATGGCAAAGAACTCTCTGAAGAACTAAGAAAAAGAATTGTTGCTCAATATAAAGTGGGCCAAGGCTACAAGAAGATTGCCAAGACCTGAAACCGATCTGTAGCATGGTGATCAAGACCATACTGCTATTTAACATTCAGAACAGACCTTGCTATGGTCGAACAATGAAATTTAGTGCTGCTCAGCATTATATCTAGAGGATGCATTTGGGAAATAGATGTACGAATGCTGCCAGCATTGCTGCAGAAATCAAATGGGTTCAGTCTGTTAGTGCTCATACCATATGCGCATGCTACATGAAATTGGTCTGCATAGCTGTTATTCCACAAGGAAGCCTCTTCTAAAGATGATGCACCAAAAAACCTACAAACAGTTATTTGAAGACAAGCAGGCTAAGGACAAAGAATACTGGGACCATGTCCTTTTGTCTGATGTGACCAGTTGCGTTTTTACAACTGTTTATTATGAAAATCATATAAACTGAGAATCTTCCAAGGAAAAACTCTCGAGAGTGATAGATAAACTTGTTTGGTTCAAAAAGTGTGACAGAAACCAAGTGAAAAGTACAAATACTAGTTTGTCATGCTCTGGGGCCGCATGAGTGCTGCCGGCATTGGCAAATTACACATCATTCACTGATGTATTGTGACATACTGAAGCAGATCATGATCCCTTTGATAACTGGGGCTCAGGGCAATATTCCAACATGATAATGTCCCCAAACACACTTCCAAGACTACCACTACCTTGCTAAAAAGGGTAAGGTAGAGGTGATGGACTGGCCAAGCATGTCTCTAGAGCTAAACCCTATTGAGCATTTGTGGGACATCCTCAAATGGAAAGTGGAGAACAGCAAGGTCTCCAACATCCACCAACTCCATGAAGTCGTCATGGAGGAGTGGAAGAAGTTTGCAGTGTCAACCTGTCAAGCTCTGGTGAACTCCATGTCCAAGAAAATGAAAACAACACTGGAAAATAATGGTGGCCAGACAAAATACTATTTTTTGATAAGACAGGAAATACACTGTTACACAAGCTGTACATTCACTAAGTACATAACACTAAATTTAAGTCTTTTCACATTTCACATAATATATATGTACAAGAAATGTAAGGGGTGTACTCACTTCTGTGACATTTTGTATATGTGTATATGTTACATATACATATATATGTATATATTATGCAAACAACCAGAACAATCCATAGACAGCAGTAGACATAGAGTCAGTCATGAACAATGTCACAAACAAATACCAATGACAACATTTGGTGTCAAAAATTAAATGCCTAAATTATTGGGTTGCCATGGTACGAGCACAGCTAAAAAGTTGAATTTGTAATACTTTGTTATATCTTACCTCACCAGTCGTTCTTCTCCTGTGATCTTGTATTACAAGAGTATTTGCATTACTGCCTGGAACAAGCGTGGAACCGATACTCGTTCTTGGTCCAACTAACATGTAGCGTTTATCTCCAGATCTGTACTGGATGCTGTGACACAGTGTGCCATCATAATTTGTATCTTGCAAATGCTTGCAGTTATAGTCTGGTGATCGGGAGCACTGCATTACAATCAGAACGATGATACTGACAATAAAAAGGAATGAAACCGATCCCAAGGTAATAGTCAAATAAAATGTAACGTTACTTTCCTTAACTTCATTTACTCTGTTTTTGTCATCAAAGGTAGCAAAAGTATCTTTGGGTTCCACAAGTTTGATAATTACACACGCCGTGGCTGAAAGAGAGATGTTTCCATTGTCTTTGACCAGAATAACCAGTTTATGTTCAGCCTCATCTGTTTCTGTAAATGGACGAAGAGTTCTTATCTCGCCTGTATAACGGTCCAAACCAAACAGACTGTGGTCACTCACTTCCTGCAGTGAAAATAATAACCAGCCGTTGTATCCTATATCTGCATCGTATGCTCTCACTTTAGTCACCAAATGCCCTGCGTTGGCATTACGGGGGATTTCCTCCCCAGCTGAACCGTTAGCGCTGATTGGATATAAGATCACTGGAACATTGTCGTTCTGATCCAGAATGAAAACATTCACTGTGACATTACTGCGTAGCGAAGGCGTTCCACAATCGGTTGCTAGGACATGAAACTGGAACAGTTTTACACCTTCAAAGTCAAATGGTTTTAATGCGTGAATGCAGCCATTTTCTGAATTTATATTTACATTCATCAGTTTATTATCCTCCCTGTTTTCTCTCATAATTTCATAAGTGACTGCCGCGTTTTCATTTGTGTCTCTATCAGATGCAGAAACGCAAAATAAAGTCATCCCGGGAATGTTATTTTCTGTAACGTAAAACGTGTACGGT
Source organism: Pseudolaguvia tuberculata (assembly GCA_026260255.1). Taxonomy (NCBI): domain Eukaryota; kingdom Metazoa; phylum Chordata; class Actinopteri; order Siluriformes; family Sisoridae; genus Pseudolaguvia; species Pseudolaguvia tuberculata. The sequence continues at coordinate 2,536,187 of JAOTRA010000008.1, read as the reverse complement.
GATAGAGAAAACTCTGGGCTATTATCGTTTATATCTGACACAAAGATAGTTAAACGTTTCGAGGACGATAAAGACGGTTCACCTGCATCTTTGGCAACCAATGTAATGTCATATTCATGTTGCTTCTCTCTGTCAATCAATGAAGTAGTAACTAATGAATAAATATTGTCCTGTGTAGAAGACAATAATTTAAATGGTATATCTTCTGATACGGAACATACAACTTTCCCGTTAATCCCAGAATCTAGATCAGTCACTCTTATCAAAGCTACTGTTGTGCCAGGTCTCGAGTCTTCAGAGATGAACCTTGAAAAAGATGTCAGCTGTATTTCCGGCGCATTATCATTGACATCGACTATTTTTATAAGCACACTTTTATCTGCTGTTTGTGGGATTATACCTTTGTCTGATGCTGTAATGTCGATTTCATATGTACTCGTTACCTCAAAATCAATTTGTCCTTTCACAACAATTTCTCCGGTAATCGAATTTATGTCAAATATTTCATGCAGTTTGCTGTGAACACTGTTAGAAAACGCATAAACAACGTCACCATTTTGTCCTTCATCTACATCTGTTGCATTTACCTGTATTACAATGGTACCTAAAGGTGTGTTTTCTTTCAGATGGACGGAATAAACGTCTTTAGTAAAAACTGGAATGTTATCATTTACATCCAAAACATGAACAGTTACGTCTATTTGTCCCGATTTGGAGGGTCTTCCACCGTCGACGGCAATAAGCAATAATTTCATTCTTTGAATTAATTCTCGGTCTATGGGCTTTTGTAAAACCAGAACAGGAATTTTACCTCCTTCTCCACGGTCTTTTACTTCGAGTCGGAAATGATCGTTCTGACTAAGTTTATACGTTTGAATAGAATTAGATCCGCTGTCAGGGTCATGTGCTGGCTGAAGCTGAAAACGCGTTCCGATTAACGCCGACTCCCATATGTCTAAAAGCGTCTCGTTTTTAGCAAAAACCGGCGCATGATCGTTCACATCTATAATCTCTACAATGAAATAATGAATCTCCAGGGGATTTTCCATAGCAATTTGAAGATTAATCGTGCACAATGGGCTTTTCTCGCACAGCGTCTCTCTGTCTAAATTTCCACTAACGTAAAGCGCTCCGTCTTTCTGATTTACCTTGAACAGCGCATCTCCTGAGGCTGATACAAGGCGGAATCCTCTCTCATTCAAGTTACTTGTATCAATCCCCAAATCTTTTGCAATGTTTCCAATTACGGTACCCTCTTTCTGCTCTTCAAATACAGAATACCGTATCTGTGCACATACCGTTCTTCCAAAAAACAAGGATAACACCGTGAAAGCAACCTTTATATGTACCCTTCCCCATGTAGCGCCTCTCCATTTTTCCATTTTGACTGGTTATGATACATCCGATTAAAAATCACGACAACCAAATGAAAATTATTTCTACATATGACCACAATATCTGTACCGAACCACAAATGTCTTACGACTAAGGCGTGTTCTCAATGCGTTTTTAAGTCTTTGTTGTTAATGAGAGGGCGGGCAGAACACGGATTTTTTTTTTTACTAATAGTTCTATAGTGACACCTCGCGAACTACAACGTTTATTGCAATGGCAAAGTTTTCAAAAAGTCCGTGTAGCAAAAAGCAGTAGTCAAGATTTTTTACATATTTATGGTTTTTTTGTTCATTCATTCATTGATTCATTCATTCATTCATCTTCTTACCCGCTTATTACCTAATTCGGCGTCACGGGGGTCAGCTGCGCCCATCGAAGCACACATAGGGCGAAAGGCGGGGGTACACCCTGGATGGGTCGCCAGTCCATCTCAGGGATTTTGTTGTTTATTTCAAGATAATTGTTTAACAATGCCAAACTTTAGCATTTGACTCAAGTTAAGAACTGGTACCTTGGACAGCGATAAATTCTATATAAGATTTCAAAGAAGTACGTCTCTAAGTATTCGGGCGTTTCAACAGATCTTGACCAAGCTATTTATGAGCGATGTCTGATATTTTACATATTTCACGTATTTTACGTGAACACAGAATAAACCTTCAATCAGTACCACGTCACTTCGACTAATCATGAAAAGATGTGCAACATATGTCAGTATACTTAACATAACTTTGAACTACTTTAAACTTGCTCAGCAGAGGTTTCTTTCATATTTTATTTTGGTGTTAAGTGCACTTTCGTTTTTTGCATCCAAATAAAGACACCAAAAATGCCATTGCACGATAATATTTCTTACCTCGGCAGACGTTCTCCTCCTCCCATCTGGTATCACAAGAGTATTCCCATTCATGCCAGAAACCAGTGTAGAACCGATACTAGCTCTTGGTCCTACTAACGTGTAGCGTTTATCTCCAGATCTGTACTGAATGCTATGACACAATGTCCCATCATAATTTGTATCTTGTAAATATTTTGAGGAATAGTCGGTAGATGTGCAGCACTGCATTCCAATGAAAACGATGATACTAATAATAAAGAGAAATGAAACGGAACCTAAAGTTATGATTAAATAAAATGTAATAGTATTTTCCTCCATGTCGTTTGAAACGTTTTTAACGTCAGAAGCTGCAAACGCCTCTTTAGGCTCGACAATTTTAATAAGCAGTGTTGTTGTTGCTGAAAGTGAAACGTTCCCATTATCTTTGACTAGTATAACCAATTTGTGTTCAACATCATCTGTTTCTGTAAATGGGCGAAGGGTCCTTATCTGCCCCGTGTATCGGTCCAAACCAAAGAGACTGTGGTCACTCACTTCCTGTAATGAAAATAATAACCAGCCATTGTATCCGATATCCGCATCGTAGGCTCTCACTTTAGTTACCAGATGCCCTGCGATGAAATTACGGGGAATCTCCTCTACCTTTTCAGCAGAACCATTAGCGCTGATTGGATATAAAATAACTGGAATATTGTCGTTCTGATCCAGAATGAAAACGTTCACTGTGACGTTGCTGCTTAACGGTGGCGTTCCAGAATCTGTAGCAAGCACATGGAACTGAAACGTCTTAATTGTCTCAAAATCGAAAACGTTTAAGCCATATATTTCCCCACTTTCAGAATTGACGTTGATAAATTTACGTTGATGATCTTTCCATATGTGATAGCGGATGATTGCGTTTTCATCGGTGTCTTGGTCAAAAGCGGATACAGAAAATAAAGACGATCCTGGAGCATTGTTTTCCATCACATAAAACGTGTACGGAGAATTATTAAACACTGGACTATTATCATTTACATCTGATACTTGTAAAGTTATAGTCTTCATCGATGATAGTGGAGGGTTTCCTGTGTCTTTTGCAGATAATGCAATAATGTATTTGGATATCAGTTCTCGATCCAATGTTGACGATGTAACTAAAGAATAAACATTATCACGTGAAGATGAAAGAAGCTTGAACGGCATGTCTTCAGGTACTGAACATGATACTTTTCCGTTAACTCCAGAGTCCGCGTCAGATATACTTATTAAAGCAACTGTCGTTCCAGATCTGGAATCTTCAGGAATGACACTTGAAAATGATGTCACCTCTATTTCTGGCGCATTGTCGTTTACATCCACGATCTTTATAGTTACTGTCTTGTCTGATATCATTGGTACAAATCCTTTGTCGGAAGCTTGAATATCTATTTCATATTTGTCTTTAACTTCAAAATCTACAATTCCCTTTACAATAATTTCCCCAGTGATCGGAGATACTTCAAAAAGGTTGCGTAATTTATTGTTTACATTTTTACCTATGGAATAAACAATCTCACCGTTAGATCCATCATCTAAATCTGTGGCATTCATCTGTATCAATGTTGTGCCAATGGGCGCGTTTTCAGGTAGCATTATAGTATAGGCATCTTCTGTAAAAACTGGCGGGTTGTCGTTTATATCGAGTACATTTATAATTACCTCCATTTTTCCTGATTTTGGTGGTTTTCCGCCATCTACACAGGTTAATGTCAACTTTATTTTTTGTGCAGCTTCTCTGTCCAACTGCTTTTGTAGTATCAGAATAGGTATTTTGCCGTCTTCGTCACGATCTTTAACTTCGAGTCGGAAATAATCGTTCTGGCTAAGTTTATAAGTTTGTATACAATTTGATCCGCTGTCAGGGTCGTGTGCTGGCTGAAGCTGATACCGTGTTCCGGGTAACGCCGACTCCCATATCTCTAAAAGCGTTTCTTTTTCAGTAAAAACAGGAGCATGGTCATTCACATCTGTAATTTCTACCATAACATAATATATCTCAAGTGGATTTTCCATGGCGATTTTTAACTCGATCGTGCATGATATGCTTTTCTCGCATACGGTCTCCCTATCTAAATTTCCCCTAACGTACAACGATCCATCATTGTGATTTACCTGAAACAGCGACTCTCGCGTAGAGGACACGATGCGGAATCCTCTATCCTTCAATTCGTTTGCATTAATTCCTAAATCTTTCGCAATATTTCCAACCAAGGTACCGGCCTCCTGCTCCTCAGAGACAGAAAACCGTATTTGTGCTATTACCGCGTTTTCAAAAAGCATTAACACAGCAAGAATTCCACGCCACACATATATCCTTCGCCACGCTGCTGCTCTTCTTTGTACCATTTTTTTTACTGTAATCAAGCGTCCGCAAAAGTCATTGAAAACAAATGCTTAATAAGCAATCATACCAAACTATATATACTACAGGACTACAGCATAGTCGACTGGTATTTAGCTAATACAAGAGTCCAAGGAATAGGCGGATACAAAGACCCTCTTATAGTTACGTCATCATCCTTAATATAGTTGTATGCTGACACCATGCGAGTCAAAAGTATAATGCAATGATTTTTTAAAGTATAGATAATTTAACAGGAAAGCCTTTTAAAGATTTAGAGTCTAAACTTTAGACGTTTAAGCTCAGTCCTTAAAATAAATTAATAAAATACACCATTATTGACAAAGTAACCAGTTGAGTGAACACACAAGCAGCTGAAAGGTCGACATAAGTATTTAGCACAATAATGTGCTTATTTCAAAATTATCAGTGCTAGTCACAAGGACTCCAAAAATGTGCCTTACTAATCTCCAGTTGTCGACTAAATATTTAAATCCGACCTAAATATTATCTCAATATTCCTCAAAGTAAGCGACTTCTTATATTGTACAATTAAATCTGTACACGGTGTTAACAGAAACTTTAAACGATTCAGCAAAAAAACAACAACAATGCATCCCCTTCATCCATACTGTATTTAATGCATATTTTCTTTGGGTTCTGAGTATTTTCATGGAGCTAAATCTACTTATGTTTATCCAAAACAAACAGCACATTGAACCTGCGGTAACAGCCAAATGCACAAATGTTCAGCCTAAGTGATTGCCTTGGTAAGAAAGTCATTCTTACCTCGACAGAAATTCTCCTTCTGCGATCTGGTAATGCAAGAGTATTTGCATTACTGCCAGAAACTAGAGTAGATCCGATGCTCGTTCTGGGTCCAACTAACATATAGCGTTTATCTCCAGATCTGTACTGTATGCTGTGACACAGTGTCCCATCATAATTTGAGTCTTGTAAAAACTTTGAGGAATCATCTATAGATGTAGAGCACTGCATTACAATCAGCACAACGATACTGATGATAAAAAGAAATGAAACTGAACCAAGAGTAATCATTAAATAAAACGTAACGTTATTTTCCTCTTCTTCTTTTACTGCCTTTTTAATATCCGCAGCTGCAAACGTTTCTTTGGGCTCTACAAATTTAACAATTAGCGTTGCTGTTGATGAAAAGGAAACGTTGCCATTGTCTTTGACAAGTATGACCAGTTTGTGTTCAACTTCATCGCTTTCTGTGAGTGGCCGAAGAGTCCTTATCTGTCCTGTATAGCGGTCCAAACCAAAAAGACTGTGGTCACTCACTTCCTGAAGTGAAAACAATAACCAGCCGTTGTATCCAATATCGGCGTCGAAGGCTCTAACTTTCGTCACCAAATGTCCTGCGTTAACGTTAAAGGGAATCTCCTCCACACTCTCAGCAGAACCGTTAGAGCTGACTGGATATAAGATCACTGGAACATTGTCATTCTGATCGAGAATGAACACGTTCACTGTGACGTTGCTGCTTAATGGTGGTGTCCCAGAATCTGTAGCGAGTACATGGAACTGAAACGTCTTTATTGTCTCAAAGTCAAAAACTTTTAAAGAATATATTTCACCATTTTCAGAATTAACATTGAGAAACGAAGTAGGTTTGTTCTCTTTGAGATTATCTCTCCATATCTGATAGTTGATCACTGCATTTTCATTGGTGTCTCGATCAAAGGCTATTACAGAAAATAAAGACGATCCTGGAGCATTGTTTTCCATTACATAAAATGTGTATGGCGAACTATTAAACTCTGGAACATTATCATTTACATCTGATACTTGTACAGTTATAGTCTTCATCGATGACAATGGTGGGTTTCCTGCGTCTTTGGCATATAATGTAACAACATACCGGGATTCAATTTCTCTATCCAGGGTTGACGATGTAACTAAAGAATAAAGATTATCACGTGATGAAGGAATTAGCTTGAATGGCATGTCTTCCGTTAGTAAACAAGATACTTTTCCGTTAACTCCAGAGTCCGCGTCAGATATACTTATTAAAGCAACTGTAGTCCCAAATCTGGAATCTTCTGGAATGGCACTCGAAAATGATGTCACCTCTATTTCTGGCGCATTGTCGTTTACATCTACAATCTTTATAGTCACTGTCTTGTCTGATATCATTGGTACAAAACCTTTGTCAGATGCTTGAATATCAATCTCATATTTATCTTTCGTCTCAAAATCTAAAACTCCCTTCACAATGATTTCACCACTGATCGAAGATATTTCAAAAAGTTCACGCAATTTACTGTTTACATTATTACCTATCGAATAAAAAATGTCACCATTTGAGCCATCATCTAAATCGGTGGCATTCATCTGTATTACGGTTGTGCCAATGGGAGCGTTTTCGGGCAGCATTACGGTATAGGTATCTTCTGTAAAAACAGGTGCGTTATCATTTATATCCAGCACATTTATGATTACCTCCATTGTCCCAGATTTGGATGGTTTTCCTCCATCTAACGCGGTTAATAATAATTTTATGTTCTGCGCAGCTTCTCTGTCTAACTGTTTTTGTAATATCAAAATAGGAATTTTACCGTCTTCATCTCGGTCTTTAACTTCTAGCCGGAAATGATCGTTGTTACTCAATTTATAATTCTGAATAGAATTACTGCCACTGTCTGGGTCGTGAGCAGCTTGAAGCTGAAATCGTGTGCCTGGTAACGCTGATTCACCAATATCCAAATATTTTGTTTTCTGAATGAAATGCGGCGCATTGTCGTTTATATCTAAAATATGTACTGATACATAGTGAATCTCTAGTGGATTTGTAAGAATAATTTTCAGATTGTCCAAACAAGCCGTGATTCCAGCGCACACTACTTCTCTGTCTATTTTTCCGTTCACATACAAACCTCCATCATCCGGATTTACACTGAACCTCGAGTCTGCTGAGCTTGATACAATGCGTAATCCTCTTTCTTTTAGGATTCGGTGGTCAATACCTAAATCTTTGGCGATATTCCCAACCAACGTACCGTCATTCTGTTCTTCAAAAACTGACCATTGTATTTGAGCCCGAGTTGTTCCTTCAAACAGCAACATAATTGCCACAAAGAAAAATCTTTTGTGTGGTTTCCGCCATATCGTATGTCCCATTTGTTCCATATTGCAGCAATAAAAACACTAACAAATAGTAAGGTTAATCCATGTGAATTAATCCTGCTTATATATCGCCATTATCATCGGCAATGTCAGTTGCGCGTAGAATTTTAGCAGTTGCCTAAAGCTAAGAAAATTAAGGGGTGTGGTGTATGTTTGTCGTCAAGAACCATAAGTGGTTTTGTACTGACACCTCCAGGCTACAACTGAGCTCGATGTTCATAGAAGCATAACAGTCCTATCAGTAAATAACATAGTGAAGTGAATACTATTAAAAATTTTCCTTCAAATTTCTGGAATTTGTGGGAATAAAGATTTTACATCGAACATTAACCACCTTGTGAAAAAAAATTAGCACCTCCAACAATGACAAAACAAAACATATCTTTCTTTAGCACTACACAAAAGCCTAAAACAGCTTTTATAGTCATTATGCTTTTCAACAATCTAACAAGAAATATATGAGGATCCTAAAACACAATCTCAGATATTACACATTTGGATTTCTCGATAATACGGTGATTGCCTCATGCTATGCCTATTGCTTATTTAACTTACTGTAATGTAACTTAATTACAGTTAATATAAAACCTAATAGAAGAACTATGCTATGACTCTTAAACTTACTCTACAATTACGCTAAACCTACTCTATGCCACAATATGTTGATATATAAATATTCAATGTTCATGATTCAAAGTGTTTATTGTCATGTGTACAGTAAAGGAAACAGGTTTCCCTGTAACCCTGACTTTGCTGCCCATACCAAATACCAAAAGTAGAGATACAAAATAATTTAAAGGTAAAAAAAGGAAGAAAAGAAATAAATGTGCGAGTGTGTGTTACATCTACACGATGTGCAAATTGGGCAGAAAATGAATGAAAGAGTGTCAAGATGTGGACAGTGTGCTACCAATACAGCTATAAAATATGAAAGTGCAATTGAACATGAATAAATAGACATTGCTAGTGTAGATAGTTATTGCTATACAATAACTAATTAAATATAGTGAAAGCATGTAAATAAAAGACATATGTCATGAAAAACATATATGCCTTATCTGTAAAGCTTTAACACATTTTGTTAACTAGGAATTTATTTCTAAAAAGTACTAAGTGATATTTTTATTAATTTGACATTGGCAAAGTAACAAAACAGAAACATCTGCACATTTGTATAGCAAATAAATAAACAATACTTCGAACAAATACAAAGTTATTAAAACATTTTAGACATTTTTGAAATATGAGATTACGCTAGTCATATTATTTCTAATTAGTATATCATGTGGTTGTTAATTGCACATTCTACCGCTAGTACTTGACAAAGCTATTAGATAGACGAGTTGGCAACCTGTTATCATGTCTTGTGGTGTAGGCATAAAAGAGCAAATATTTAAAAATGAGATAAACTGTAATCTATATGAAATGAGCATTTAAGGAAATCCCATTAAATCAATTGTTAAATCTAGAAATATAAACAACTTGATTAATTCTCTTACCTCACCAGAAGCTGTTTTTCTGTGATCAGGAATTACTAGAGTGTTTCCATTACTGCCAGAAATTATAGTAGAACCGATACTCATTCTGGGTCCAACTAACATATACTGCTTATTTCCTGATCTGTACTGGATGCTGTTACACAGGGTTCCATCATAATTGGTGTTTTGTAAATATTTGGAGGAATAGTCTGTAGATTTAGAGCACTGAAGTATAAGCAGCAAAATTACACTTATAAGAAAGAGAACTGAAACTGAGGTTAAAGAAATGATCAAGTAGAATGTAACATTGTTTTCTTTTTCATTGTTTACTGTACTCTTAACATCAAACGATGCAAAAGCTTCTTCAGACTCCACAAGTTTTATAATCACAGTTGCTGTTGCTGAAAGTGAAATATTTCCATTATCCTTGACCAGTATGACAAGTTTGTGCTCATTTTCATCTGTTTCTGTAAATGGGCGAAGGGTCCTTATCTGTCCTGTGTACCGGTCCAAACCAAAGAGACTGTGGTCACTTATTTCCTGCAGTGAAAATAATAACCAGCCATTGTATCCTATATCTGCATCATAGGCCCTCACTTTAGACACCAGATGTCCTGCATGGACATTGCGGGGAATCTCCTCCACACCTTCTGCAGAACCATTAGCTCTGACTGGATATAAGATCTCTGGAACATTGTCATTCTGATCCAGAATGAACACATTTACTGTAGCATTGCTACATAGGGATGGAGTTCCCGAATCTGAGGCAACAATATGAAATTGGAATGTTTTTGTTGTTTCAAAGTCAAAGCGTTGGAGTACATAAACATAAGCAATCCCATCCTCTGAATTTACATTTAGGTAGGAGACAATATTTGAGTCATGACTTTCTGCTTTCAGAATGTGATAAGTTATATGCGCATTTTCATTTTGGTCTATGTCAAAGGCGCTAATGGAAAATATTGACACACCTGGGATGTTGTTTTCACTAATATAAAAATTAAATGGGTTTTCACCAAACACTGGTCTGTTGTCATTGACATCTGCAATATTAACTTGTATTGTTTTTTGTGAGAATAAAGATGGCTCCCCTTTATCCTTGCATAGTAGGGTGATCGTGTATGTTGAAACAGTCTCCCTGTCTAATGCTTTTTTAGTTACCAGAGAGTATACGCTCTTCTGGAAAGAGGGTTTTAATTCAAATGTTGTGTCCTCTTTAAGGGTACATATAACTATACCATTATCACCTGAGTCTCTGTCATATATGCTGATGAGAGAAATAACTGTACCTGGATTGGTGTCCTCTAATATTTCAGTGGAGAGCGAGGTCACATCAATTTCAGGTGTATTATCATTTACATCCTTAATATTAAATATGATACTGCAGTGACCCGTTAAAGGTACATGACCTTTATCAGAAGCTTGTATGTCTATTTCATACACACGCTGTTCCTCAAAATCTATTGACCCGTTAACAGTTATCTCTCCCGTATTAGAATTGATTTCAAATTTATCAAAAGCTTTATTCATAACACTTTTGTCAAAAAAATAAACAACTTGTCCGTTGGCCCCTTCATCTAAATCTGAGGCATGTATTTTAACTACTGATGACCCAATCTCGATATTTTCCTCTAATGTTACACTGTACATTTGACGATCAAAAACGGGTGCGTTATCGTTAATATCAACAACAGTTATAGTAATGTTAACTGATCCGAATCTTTCTGGCTTTCCTCCATCATATGCTGTCAGAGTTAGATTCAATTGGGTTACTGCTTCTCTATCAAGTTGCTTTTTTAATATCAAAAATGGAATTTTCTCTTCTTCGCGAGTTTTAACGTCCAATTCAAAGTGATTATTGGGGCTAAGGATGTACTTACGCAAAGAATTCACACCAGCGTCTAAATCACGCGCAGCGTCAAGAGGGAGACGCGTACTCTGGGGAACAGCATTTTCTGATATTTCCAAATGTTTTTCACGCACAGGAAAAATGGGTGAATTATCATTGATATCTAAAATTTCTACCTCGATATTATAAATTTCCAACGGATTTTCAGCCACGATTTTAAGGTTCACTGTGCACACGCCTTTTTTATCGCAAAGCTCCTCCCTGTCGATATTTCCACTCACAAAAAGGGCTCCATTGTCCTGGTTGATCTTTAAGAAGCTATCCTTTGATGCAGAAACAATCCGAAATCGTCGGTCTCTAAATTTACTCACATCAAGACCCAGATCTTTGGCAATATTCCCGACAAGTGATCCTTGTAAAGATTCCTCTGCAATAGAGTAGCGAATCTGAGCAAGCACTTTACCGCAAAACCACAAAACAATACTGCAGCGAAGAACAGCCATAAACGTTATGTGCTGTCGATCTGCCATTGCGAAATGGAGAATTCCGTCATCAAAAATTATTCGCGGAACCCTTAGTGTTTCGTATACAGATTATTTAAGGAAATAAATGTCCTCCCTTTCTCACAGTTTACCAGACGTGGTTCTGTCCCATGCGTGTAAAAGCTCTGCTGGTGAATGTGCATGCGTCACCGGGGGTGTTTATGTGCGGAGATGTATGGGCTGTAACGCAGCGACACCATGTGTAGCGTCAAAAAACGCACAGTGATCACGAATGATTAATAATAGTAAATAAAAGAAACGTTTGATATAAATAAATAAACCCATAAATCTCACCTCACGACCGTGCATTCCGGTTCCCCTCAATGTATCCCCATTAGTTCCTGGAACCAGAGTAGATCCGATACTCGCTCTTGATCCAACTAACATGTAGCGTTTATCTCCTGATCTGTACTGGATGCTGTGACACAGTGTCCCATCAAAATTTGTATCTTGTAAGTATTTAGAGGAATAGTTTGGTGTTTTTGAGCATTGCATAAAAATGAGTACGATTATACTGACGATAAAAAGAAATGAAACTGCGCCCACGGTAATGATCAAGTAAAATGTAATATTATTTCCTCCATCCTCGTTTTTTGCGTTTTTAACATCAGAAACCGCAAAAACCTCTTTAGGTTCCACAAGTTTGATAATCAGCGTCGCTTTTGTTGAATGGGAGACGTTTCCGTTGTCTTTGACTTGTATGACTAGTTTGTGTTCAGCCTCGTCTGTTTCTGTGAAAGGACGAAGAGTCCTTATCTGTCCAGTATAACGGTCCAAACCAAAAAGACTGTGGTCACTCACTTCCTGCAGCAAAAACAATAACCAGCCGTTGTATCCGATATCTGCGTCGTATGCCCTCACTTTAGTCACCAAATGTCCTGCGTTGAAATTCCGAGGAATCTCCTCCACACCATCAGCAGAACCATTAGTGCTGATTGGATATAAGATCACGGGAGTGTTGTCGTTTTGATCCAGAATGAACACATTCACTGTCACGTTGCCACTTAGTGGCGGAGTTCCAGAATCAGTAGCCAGCACCTGGAACTGGAACGTTCTGATCTTTTCAAAGTCGAAACTTATCAAAGCTCGGATTTGCCCGTTTTCAGGATTGACGTTTATAAATGACGCAATATCATTTTGTATACCTTCTCTTCTGATAATAGAATACGTGACTGCTGCATTTTCATTAATATCTCTGTCAGTGGCACTAACGGAAAACACAGATTCTCCAGGTGAGTTATTTTCCACCAAGTAAAGTTCAAGAGGATTTTGCAAAAATTCTGGCTTATTGTCATTCACGTCAGCTACATGCACTTTTAAAGATTTTTCACTGGATTCGGGAGGTTGTCCTAAGTCCGTTGCTTTTATGACAATGTCATAATATGAAACAAGTTCTCTGTCTAACCCGTCTTTCGTCACCAAGGAATACATGTTATCTTTGACTGATGGTTTTAATTCAAATGGTGCGTTTCCTAAAATACTGCAAATAACTTTACCATTGACACCAGAATCCTTATCGGTAGCACTAACCAGGGCAATTACAGTTCCACTTTTAGAGTCTTCTAGAATCATGTTGTTTAATGACGTAATATGGATTTCAGGTTTATTGTCGTTTGCGTCTATAACTTTAATGACTACTCTACAATCTACTGTCATCGGTGGCTGTCCTTTATCAGTTGCCTGCACATTTAATCTGTACACATCATTCTCCTCATAGTCAACTTTTCCTTTTACGCTAATTTCCCCAGTAACACTATCTAACTGAAAGACGTCATTAACATTACTTTTGGATGATCTTCTAAGTGTATATTCAATTTCTCCATTTAGACCATCGTCTGCGTCACTGGCGTTCACGGATGTAATAATAGTGCCAATTTGGACATTTTCGTTTACCGTAATTGTATATATTTCTTTAGTAAAAACAGGAAAGTTATCGTTTACATCAATAACAGAAATAATAATGTCTAAAGTACCAGATTTAGAAGGATTCCCTCCATCAAATGCTGTCAAAGTTAATAAGAGTTTGCTATGTTGCTCTCTATCTAATGTTTTTTGCAAAACTAAAAAAATTATTTTGTCTTCATCATCGCCATTTTTCAATTGCAACTGAAAGTGTTCATTTTGCTCAAGCTTATAAGAACGGATTGAATTTATTCCAACGTCTAGGTCGCGAGCTGCTGGAAGTTCAAATCGTGCACCTGCGTGTGTATTTTCTGATATGTCTAAATAAATTTGTGTTTCTGGAAAAACAGGAGAATTGTCATTGATATCTATTATATCTATTTCAATGTAATGTATTTCCAGAGGACTGTCAATAACGAATTTTAAGTTTACTGTGCACGCTCGGTTTCTATCACATATCTCCTCTCTGTCGATTCTCTTATGAATAGACAGAGCGCCATTGTTCTGATTAACGTGAAAAAGATCGTCATGAGAACCAGAAACTATACGTAGTCGTCTGTGTACCAAAGATCTTACATCAAGACCCAAATCCTTAGCAAGATTTCCTACCACGGTTCCTTCAACAACCTCCTCCGGGACAGAGTACCTTATCTGGTTTGAAACCTGCTCGGTAAGGCGCATCAGCATGGAAAAACAGAGAACAATCCAGCATTCCCATCTGCGCCTTTGTGTCCAACGATGCATCGCGATGAAAATTGACAACGACTTTCTTTTAGCAGAAGGAATATTCACTTAGTTTACTTGACAGTTATATTCCACAATAACACGAAAAACAAAATCAATGTGCAAAATTAAGATATTTACCCATCTTGTGGGTTACGCTAGCACACGGACGATTCATGAAATGTCAGGCGCAACGTCAGAATATGGGCAGTCTCAATGCGAAAACATCTCGTTGTCTGACACTGACACCATGTGTCCTGTGCTGGATATACAAATATTCTGACGGAATTGTCTATGGTTACAACCTTATGTACAATATATGTAAATACTTTTAATAAATATTTAAAAACATTTGATTATCGACATTCAATGAAAATTTAAACAAAAAATTAAACAATAAGATGAATTAATAAGTAATGAATGAATTAATGAGTACTTTGAATTGAAAGTTGATTTAATGTAAGACATGACCATACCTCAACAGAAATTCTCCTTCTACGATCTTGTACCACTAGAGTATTTGCATTACTGCCTTGAACCATGGTAGAACCGATACTTGCTCTGGGTCCAACTAACATGTAGCGTTTATCCCCGGATCTGTACTGGATGCTATGACACAGTGTCCCATCATAATTTGTATCTTGTACATATTTGGAGGACTTGTTGGTAGATTTGGAGCACTGCATTATAATCAGCACAATAATACTGATAATAAATAGAAATGAAACCGAACCAAGGATAACGATCAAATAAAAAGCAACGTTATTATCTTCCTCCTCTTTTATTGTTTTTTTTACATCAGAAGCTGCGAAAAACTCTTTGGGCTCCACAATTTTGACAATAATCGTCGATGATGCTGAAAGTGAAACATTTCCATTGTCTTTGACTAGTATAACCAATTTATATTCAGCCTCATCGGTTTCTGTAAATGGTCGAAGGATCCTTATCTGTCCTGTATAGCGGTCCAAACCAAAGAGACTGTGGTCACTCACTTCCTGTAATGAAAATAATAACCAGCCATTGTATCCGATATCTGCGTCATAAGCTTTCACTTTAGTCACCAAATGTCCTGCGTTGACGTTGCGTTGAATCTCCACAAGATCAGAGGAACCGTTAGCACTGACTGGATATAAGATCACTGGAGAATTGTCGTTCTGATCCAAAATGAACACATTTACTGTAACATTACTGCTTAGTGATGGTGATCCAGAATCGGTTGCGACCACATGGAACTGAAACGTTTTAGTCGTTTCAAAGTCAAAACTTCTGAGGGCGTAAATAACTCCAGTTTCAGAATGTATATTTAGGTATGATTTCATATCATTTTGTGCTCCATAATTTCTAATAATTTCATATGATATCTCTGCGTTCTCATTAGAGTCGTTGTCAAAAGCGTTTACTTGAAAAATTATTGAACCAGGGTTATTATTTTCCAGCAAGTACAATTCATAAACATTTTTTAAAAACTTCGGCCTGTTATCGTTTACGTCTGATACCAGGACGGTTAAAGATTTAATAGTGGATAAAGGAGGCTGGCCTGAATCAGTGGCTGTTATAATTATATCGTAACTTGCAACCCTTTCACGATCTAAGTTTTGATTTGTAACTAATGAATACATGTTTTCCTGAAGGGCGGGTTTAAGTTCAAACGGAACACTCCCTGATAGAGTGCAAAAGACTTTTCCGTCTAATCCAGAGTCTTTGTCAGAGATGCTGATAAAAGAGATAACTGTGCCAAGGCTGGCATCTTCTGCAACAACATTTAAAAATGATGTCAATTCAATCTCTGGTTTATTATCATTCGTATCTAAAATTTTAATGATTATTCTGCTGGCTGCTGTGAGTGGAGGTTGTCCTTTATCTGACGCCTGTATATCTAACTTATACACCTCCAAGTCCTCAAAATCAATTTTACCTTTAACACGAATTTCTCCTGTATTGCAATCTATCTGAAAAATGTCATAGACTTTGCGCTTCATTGTTTTGACGAAAGCGTATTCAATATTACCGTTGGAGCCCTGGTCACTATCAGTTGCGTGTACTGTAATCACAAGGGTACCAAGTGGTGCATTTTCTTGTAATGTCACAGTATACTCGTTTCGATTAAACACCGGACGATTGTCATTAATGTCTAGCACTTTAACGTTAATATTAAGGGTACCTGTTTTGGGCGGGTTTCCCCCGTCCTCTGCTGTAACAACCAACCGATACTCCTCTGTTTGTTCGCGATCAAGTGTTTTCTTTATAACTAAAAATGGAATTTTATCTCCATCACTATTTTTAATGTCTATTTCAAAGTTAGCATTCTGGCTTAATTTATAATTGCGAACCGAATTTGGTGCTGTGTCCTGGTCACGTGCCGCGTGCAACTGGAAGCTTGTTTCTGCGGGAGTATGCTCGGCTATATCAAAATGTTGATGCGTTTGAGAAAAACTGGGAACATTGTCGTTAATATCTGTTATTTCAACGACCACATGGTGAATCTCTAAAGGGTTTTCTACTGCAATTTTGACATTAATCAAGCACGCGCTTGAGTCCTCACATACCTCCTCCCTGTCGATTTTTCTTTGTACGTACAAGACGCCATTGTCCTGATTAGCTTCAAAAAGTGACTGTCTTGGTCCTGATACAATACGGAGACGTCTGTTTACCAAAGAAATAACATCAAGACCCAGATCTTTAGCAAGGTTTCCTACAATGGTTCCCTCCTTCACCTCCTCTGGAACGGAATACCTTATCTGGCCCGAAGATTGATTCATGAAGCAATGCAACAAAGAGGAAATCCACAAATACATCCATCGCTGCCTTTGTACACCAAAACCCATCATGAAAGGTTCGTTTACCGCTCTGGGCAAATTTCAAATTCCTTTATGAAAATCACCTTATGCCACTTCAAATAATGTATGGTATTTGCTATTGTGCTCTTTCAGTGAGACTGTTCTAAACAAGACAGGACAAGTAAGCACTGCATACTACACCAGAGTGGGCTGGGCGATCTTTTTCGTTTGCAATGTAATACTGACATCATCTGGTGCAATAAATAATAAGTCAGAATACATTTAGATAGAAGGAGTCCTATGATAACAGTGCAAACAATCAGCCAATCCTACACACCTTTACGTTCATCATACAAAAAGCAAAGACCACAAGCGATATAAAGCATGAGGTAAAGTCAATATACACTTCTGCACTAAAATCTATTGCTTCATTTATCTGTACAACTCTTCCGTATACGTTATGCATGAAACTATCATTTCTAACTATGAAAAATATGCAAAACATTTCGCTTTTAAATTCACATTTTTAATTTAGAAGAATCTATTCAGTTTAACGTGGTTCATCTAATTAAATTTAGTTAAATATGTGAAATTTTCATACTCGTTTGAAAAGTTTATCTTGATTAGCATTTCTAAGAATTACAATAAATCATATTTACATTCACAGCATTTGGCAGATGACCTTATCCAGACCGACTAAACTAAACAATTTGGGGTTAAGGGCCTTATTTAGGGGCCCACAATTAAGGGGTCTGCACAAAGATGTGTAACATAATAATCTTATATATGGAACTTATTGAATTATACAACAAAATGTTAAACAGTCATTGTATGATTGCAACCTTAAATATATTATATATTTATACATAACATATTTGAACAATATTAATATTTTAAACATTGTGGGCTACTGTAAAACAAGCGCGTCTTACCTCACTAGAAGATTTTCTTCCGCGATCGGATATTATTAGAGTATTCCGATTACTGCCTGGAACTAAGGTAGAACCCATACACGTTCTTGGGCCAACTAACATGTAGCGTTTATCTCCTGATCTGTATTGGATGCTGTGACACAGTGTTCCGTCGTAATTTGCGTCTTGTAAGTATTTTGAGGAATAGTCTGTGGATTTGGAGCACTGCATTACAATTAGAACAATGATACTGATAATAAAAAGAAATGAAACCGCCCCCAATGTAATAATTAAATAAAATAAAACGGTATTTTCTTCCTCCTCTTTAACTGAACTTTCAACATCCGAACTTGCAAAAGGCTCGTTGGACTCCACAAGTTTGATATATACAGTCGCTGTTGCTGAAAAGGAAACGTTGCCATTGTCTTTGACCAGTATGATCAGTTTGTGTTCAGCATCATCTGTTTCAGTAAATGGCCGAAGAGTCCTTATCTGTCCTGTGTAGCGTTCCAAACCAAACAGACTGTGGTCAATAACTTCCTGCAGGGAAAATAATAACCAGCCATTGTATCCTATATCCGCGTCGTAGGCTGTTATTTTAGTCACCAAATATCCTGCGTTGACATTGCGGGGAATCTCCTCCACACCTTCAGCAGAACCATTAGTACTGACTGGATATAAGATCAATGGAATGTTGTCGTTTTGATCCAGAATAAAAACATTCACTGTTACGTTGCTGCTTAGTGGTGGAGTTCCTGAATCAGTAGCAAGCACGTAAAACTGAAAAGTCTTGGTTTCTTCAAAATCAAAACTTTTTAGCGCGTAAATAACTCCTGTTTCTGAATTAATATTCAAGAGAAATGTCATTGGATTTTGTGTACCACTTTCTCTAATAATGTTATATGTAATTGCAGAATTTTCATTAGTGTCTTTGTCATATGCCGAGACAGAAAATATAGATGTTCCAGGCGAGTTATTTTCAAACAGATATATGTTTATGGGGTTAATTAAAAACTCTGGTCTGTTGTCATTTACATCCGACAATTTTATGCTGAACGATTTCAACGAGGAAAGAGAAGGATGGCCCAAGTCGTTGGCGGTAATCGTTATCTCATATTGTGCTACTGACTCTCTATCTAAATAACCTTTAGTCCTTAAAGAATACATATTTGACTGCAATGACGGCTCTAACTCAAATGGCACGTTTTCGTTAAGGCGGCAGACAACGTTTCCGTTTATTCCCGAATCTTTATCTGTAACACTAATCAAAGAAATTACGGTCCCAGGTTGTGCATCTTCGGAAACCACCTCAGACAGGGATGTTATCTCTATTTCTGGTGTATTGTCATTAACATCCACTATTTTTATTACTACGCCACTTTCACTTGTTAAGGGTGGCTGACCTTCGTCTGTTGCTTGTACATCTAGTTTGTAGACATCAGTGTCCTCAAAATCAAGGACCCCTTTTGTTCGAATTTCTCCAGTTCTACTATCTAAAGTGAAGCTATCCCGAATACCTGCGCTCACTTCACTTCCGAATGAATATGTTATATTGCCGTTAGAACCTTCGTCCAAATCTGTTGAGGTAACCTTTAAAACAAGGATACCAGGTTGTGTGTTTTCTGGTACGTTTACAGAATAAATTTCCTGACTGAAAACTGGAGCGTTATCATTAGAATCAAGAACTACTATTGTGATGTTAAGAGTTGCTGATTTTGGTGGTGTCCCACCATCAGTTGCAGTAAGAATAAAACTATGTTTTTTTATCGTCTCTCGGTCCAACTGTTTTTGTAAAATAATATAAGGAATTTGTTCCTCTCCTCTTTCTCTTACTTGCAAATCGAAATGCTCATTTTGACTTATCTTATAGGATTTGACCGAGTTTATACCTACATCAGGATCCCGCGCAGCCTGTAACTGGAAACGGGCCCCTGTAAGCCTATTTTCTGCTATCTCAAGTCTTTTCTCTTTCTCCGGAAAATTCGGTGCATTGTCGTTTATATCTGTTACATCTATCACTACATGGTAAACCTCTAAAGGATCATCAAGAGCTATTTTAAGATTTAAGGGGCAAATCGTATTCCCGTCACATATTTTTTCTCTGTCGATTCTCTTATGCACATGTAAGACGCCATTGTTCTGATTTACCTCAAAAAAAGAATCCTTAGATCCAGAAACAATTCGAAATCCTCTTCTTGCTAGAGTACCAACATCAAGCCCCAAATCCTTAGCAACATTTCCCACAACGTATCCTTCTTTTCGCTCCTCTGGAAGAGAATATTTTATCTGAGCATATACTAACACAACTAAGGAATGCATCAAAAATGCGGTGTAGAAAATCATCCACCATTTGCTTCTTTGTCCTCTTATAGTCATTTTTGAAGATTCCTTCAATTCCACGTCAATTTAAAAACGTCTAGATTACCTTCAGTAATCAAATGTATCCAATGGTATGCATGATCAGAGATAACAGTTATCCCAACCCTATTTTTTCGAGTTATCTTCCGGTCTGGATATTTTTTTCTTCTGTGAGAAATGATAATAGACAAGACATGCGCAAAAGCAATATCGTTCGCTTTCTCAATAGCTGTGTAACAGTGACATCACCTGGAGCCTCAACCAAGTAAATCTCTCCAGCAGAATAGTCCACCAAATAATAATAGAAACGTACGTTATTAAGAACAGTATTCGATCAAATGTTAAATATTTACATTCATATATACAATATTTGTACACTACAATTATGTACAATTATCTGGTAGCGCATTTTAGTGCAAAACAAAAATGGGCAATGTTTATGCATTTAATCTCTGTAAGCTGTTTAGATGCATTTAAAAACCTTTACTGCAATTAATTTTTTTTTTAGAATATTACCACTTCGCTGCTTGTAACTTTACGCACCGATGTATGTTCCCCAGAGAAATATAACATTTTCAACTGTCCAAGGCAGTACAGCTAAAGTTCCTATTATTAATTCTCTTTAAGTATATTTCTA
Organism: Pseudolaguvia tuberculata; assembly: GCA_026260255.1. Taxonomy (NCBI): domain Eukaryota; kingdom Metazoa; phylum Chordata; class Actinopteri; order Siluriformes; family Sisoridae; genus Pseudolaguvia; species Pseudolaguvia tuberculata. Next base: position 2,515,265 of record JAOTRA010000008.1, on the reverse strand, counting down.
GTCTATATCTCATTATAGCCAAATTGTCGTAATATTTTACAATTTAGACATGCCTATTTTACCCATCAAATTAATTTGCTTAATTAATTTCTTACCTCCCCGAAACTTTTACTTCTGCCATCTGGTAGGACCAGAGTATTACCGTTGCTAGTTGAAATCAGAGTAGAGCCGATACTCGTTCTTGGTCCAACTAACATGTAGCGTTTGTCTCCTGATCTGTATTGGATGCTGTGACAAAGTGTCCCGTCGTAATTTGTGTCTTGTAAATATTTAGAGGAGTTGTCTGTCGTTTTGGAACACTGCATTATTATTAATACTATGACACTAATAACAAAAAGCCCTGAAACAGATCCCAGGGTAATAATTAAATACAGTGTGACGTTGTTATCCTCTTCATCATTCACCGAATTTTTCACATCAGTAGCTGCAAACGTTTCTTTAGGTTCCACAAGTTTAATTAGCACAGTGGCTGTTGCTGATAGTGAAACGTTTCCATTGTCTTTCACCAGTATCACCAGTTTATGCCCAGACTCATCCGTTTCTGTGAATGGTCGAAGAGTTCTTATCTGTCCTGTGTAGCGGTCCAAACCAAAAAGACTGTGGTCACTTATTTCCAGTAATGAAAATAATAACCAGCCGTTGTATCCGATATCCGCGTCATAAGCTCTCACTTTAGTCACCAAATGTCCTGCGTTGACGTTGCGGGGAAGCTCCTCCACACCTTCAGAAGAACCATTAGCACTGACTGGATATAAGATCACTGGAGCGTTATCGTTTTGATCCAAAATAAACAAGTTCACAGTGACGTTACTGCTTAGTGATGGAGTTCCAGAATCAGTAGCGTGCACGTTGAACTGAAAAGTCTTAGCTCCTTCAAAATCAAAACTTTTTAGCGCATGAATAACTCCCGTTTCAGAATCAATACTTAGTAATAAAGGCATGTTTTTTGCAGCATCACCTCTGTGAATGCTGTATGAAATGAGGGCATTTTCATTCATGTCTTTATCAGACGCACTTACAGTAAAGATAGAACTGCTTGGGGTGTTATTTTCTATTATATATACTTCAATAGGATTTTGCGAAAACTCAGGGCAATTATCATTGACGTCTGACACTTGCACACTTAAAATTGTCTGTGCTGTTTGAGGAGGTTGGCCCATATCTAAAGCAGTTAGTGTAATGTCATAATGAGATATCTCCTCTCTGTCTAAACGTGATTTTGTGATTAAAGAGTACATATTGTCTTTTGCAGACGGTTTTAATTCAAAAGGAATGTCCTGAGACAGTGTACATAAAACTTTTCCATTCATACCAGCGTCTTTATCTAAAATACTAATTAAGGAAATAACTGTTCCAGGTTTGGCATTTTCAGGCACAGAATTGGAAGGGGACATAATTTGTATTTCAGGAGCGTTATCGTTTATATCTAAAATCTTCACTATAACCCTGCAGTCCACGGTCATTGGAGGTGTACCTTTATCGGAGGCTAACACATCTAATCTGTACACATCGGTATTTTCATAATCTATTCTGCCTTTTACCACAATTTCACCCGTTGATGTATTCAAATCAAATACATCATAAACATTACGATTTAATTTATTGCCAAGAGAGTAAATTACCTCTCCGTTTGAACCATCATCTAAATCGGTTGCGCTCACTTTAACTACTATAGTTCCTATTAGAGAGTTTTCCTGTACATGCACCGTGTAAACTTCTTGACTGAACACTGGACGATTGTCATTGTTGTCAAGAACCGTGACTGTGACATTTAAAGTTCCTGATTTTGATGGATTTCCACCATCCATTGCTGTCAGTGTCAGTTCGTGTTCAGCTTTTCGCTCTCTATCCACTGATTTTTGTAAAACAAGGAATGGCACCTTTTCGTCGCCCCTGTCTCTTATCTCCAAATCGAAATGCTCGTTGTGGCTGATTTTATACGCATGAACGGAATTTACACCTATATCTGGATCATGCGCACTTTGGAGCTGAAAGCGCGCACCCGGTAATGTGCTCTCCGCAATCTCCAACCTTTGTTTCCTGTCTGGAAAAGCAGGTGCGTGATCATTTATATCAGTAATATGTACTGCCACATAATGAACCTCTAGTGGGCTTTCTACTACAACTTTGAGATCTATTACGCAGGGATTATTCATATCGCATATTTGTTCTCTGTCGATCTTTGTATGAACATACAAGACGCCATTGTTCTGATTAAGACGGAAAAGAGCGTCGTTAGTTCCAGAAACGATACGAAAACGTCGGTCCACCAAACTACTCACATCAAGACTCAAATCTTTGGCAAGGTTTCCGACAACAGCTCCATCATTTACCTCCTCTGGCACAGAGTACCTTACGTGCGTTGAAACTCTTTCCGTGAAGCATATCAGCAAAGCACAACACAAAGCAATTCGCCAATTATCCAGTCTTCTCCTTTGTCCGATTTTTTCCATTGTGAATCGTTCATCAAAAATGTTTCAAAATCAAAGGTAAATTCCGGATGTTAAGTGGTTGCATTAGCGTCTCACACTTGTCACTAAAATCTTAAAAATCTTTAGTCTTTATCAGATTTTGTTCAGCTTATAACGTCCTCCTAACAGTCGAACATGCGCACTACTCACGTCACCAACTGGGGCAGACTTTACAACCATAGCCATCCATCTTTCAACACTGACACCAAGTGGCCATAGTTCAACTTCTGCTAGTAAAATTTATTTTAATTCATTATTTTGTTTTACATAGCTTTACGTCAACTATACACAATATACACATGATTATTTATTATATGCAATAACCTGGGAAGTGGTAGCCTAGTGGATAAGGTGTTGGACTTCAAATCTCACCTCAGGGTTCGAATCCCACCTCCACCAAGCAACCACTGTGGGCCCTTGAGCAAGGCCCATAACCCACAATTGCTCAGTTGTAAAAAAGAGACCAAATGTAAGTCAGCGTCTGTCAAATATCAAACTGTAACTCAATGAAATTGTAGCAAATTATTTGTATAATAATGCATGCTTTTTCTTAATAGTTTATGCAGGCAATACAAATAATAAATACATAAAATAACAGGTTTAATGTATCAGTTAAAACATTTTAAGCAATCCAACACAAAAATAAGTTTTACAGCCAAATGTGTGGAAACAAGCTATAGAAAAACCTTTAAGGTATTTTTTAAGGACTTTGACTCTTAATGGTTACTCTATTTTTTCTCTCAATAATTGACCATTTGTTTAAATGATTTTAAATGAATTTAAATGAATTTTGGATGCTGTTGGTTATTGGTTTGGATTAAAATAAATACCATACATGATGTCACAAGTTTAAAGTTACAAAAGTTTTTAATGAAAAAACTATGTAAGAAAGTTATATACATTCCATAAAGTGTTTGAATTTATGAAAATGACCCAACAAATGTTTTATTCATACTGCAGAATGTGGTAAAGCAGTAAACAATCCAGAATCTATGATGTTATACTGTTCTGTTCTTGGTCCAATATAGTCAAATAAGTTAGCCATAACCTTATCAGGGCCACAAAAATCTTTGAAAATGTTTACTTCATAGTTCAGTGTGCAATGTTCTATATTGTCCTTCTTCCACAAATAAATATTCCACAGATATATCTTGAGTTTTCTAAAAACCCATGTAAACATATGTAATGTATCCTATTTAGCTCTTAAAAATTCTAATCACAACTTTTGAATTAGCAACCAAGACTTCTTTCAAGAGACATTCGTTCTCAAAACCAGATCTACATAAGCAAGACCATACAATTGATTGTTTCTAAAATGATAAAATAAATACATTTAATGAGTTTAACTGTATGACTATAATAATTTCATTAGTATTCAAACAAAGTATGAATGTATCACAAGTATTTCAATGTTAAATGTTTCAGCACCGCGGACAGCGGCAGCACCATTTACAAGCATTTCTAACATACTATTAAAAAGTATAATTAAATATTATATGTAGCTTTTTAAGAACACTTTAAAGGTTTTGAATGTATGATTAAAAGGAAAAGTAGTACATGTACACAAACATGAAATGAAATTATATCTAAAATAATTTCAAACAAACCCTTACGTTAAGGGTTTACATTAAGCTGCATATTTTGTTGACTTTGATCAAATATATTCACTCTTATTTTGCCTGTAACACATTCCAAAAAATGTTTAATTGGGGAATGCTATGAGAAAACTTGTTTGGGACATGTGAGCATCATGACTGGATAGCAAAGAAATGCTCAGGAAGTGAATATTTCATTTTAAAAGGTTTAATCTTTAAAAACTCAAAAATAAGAAAAAAGTTCTAAATACTCATAAAGATGAATTAATATAAACGATCTGTAACTAGGCGGCGCGGTGGCGGAGTGGATAGCACAGGCGCCTCACAACAAGAAGGTCCCAGGTTCGAATCCCGGCCGGGATCT
>JAOTRA010000008.1:2482624-2510735 GCA_026260255.1 Pseudolaguvia tuberculata | reverse complement strand
TTACAATTCATAATTTACATATGATCAAACAGAGATATTATTAGAAAACATGGCATTAGTTTTCATTGCTATGTTGACAATACTTAGCTATATATTTCCTCACAACTTGGTAAAGCTTACCAATTTGAAAAAGTTGATACAAAAACCTGGATGTCAAATAAGTTCTTTTTATTAATTCTGAAAAAGGTATTAATTATCAGACCATAAGTCTCTGTGTGCACTCCAGCTCACTGTTTTGGCTCGATCTTTTTTGAGAGGCTCGATCTGTTTGGCTCGATCTGTATTTTTCAAAAATATATCTAAATTATGATGTGAACTGTTTCAAAGCAGCTGTATATAATAAGAGATAAAAATAGCAAAATCAGAAAACTGTTTGTCCCTGATGAGCAAGCTGGGGACAACAGTGGCAAGGAAAAACTTCATACAGTGGGATTAGGAACCCATCCTCAGTTTATGACCTCACTACTAGATTATTAATTTGTCTGCAGGACTAATAAATTCCATGCAGCAGTTCTTACCAGAACTAGAAGGTATGATCATATTAGTCATATCATTTCTATCAACATTGAACTGGCTCTCTATTAAATATAGAATATATCTTAGATTTTACTTAAAAAATCCTGAATGGATTAGCATCTCAGTACCTGAGTGAGCTGTTATCCTACTATAGTCCTTCATATCCACTATGCTCTCAAAACTCTGGCAATCTGGTTATACCTAGAATAACAAAATCAACTTTAGGTGGCAGATCATTTTCTTAGTACCCCATCGTTGGAATAATTTATTCAGAATACAATATAGACATATCAAATGTTGAAATTGAGACATTTTGAAATGTCATTTTGGATTTCATGAGAGCTACACATCAGACAATTTTGCAACTTATTTGGTCAATTGGCAACATGATTGGGTATAAAAAGAAACTCTCAGAGGGGCAGTGTAATACCATAAATACTGTAAATGTAATTGGCAGTGGTCAAGATGGGTCGAGGATCACTAATATCCTTAATGCTGCGGTGAAAAAATCAGAAAGTAGTTTCTCAGAGAATTGTTAAATTATCATCATCTACAGTGCATAATATCATTCAAAGATTCAGAGAATCAGCAACCAACGATCTCCTGGCCCTGCATCACATACAAGAATGCTACTGTAATGGAAATCACAACATGGGCTCAGGAATACTTCCAGTAAACTTTGTCGGCGGAAACAATCCCCCGTGCCATTCGCCGTGGCCGCCTAAACTCTATAGGTCAAAAAAGAAGGCATCTAAACATCTAAACATGATCAAGAAGCACAGACCTTTTCTCTGGAAAATCAAAGTGGAAAACTATTCTGTAGTCAGACTATAAGTTCTTTTTATGAAACTGGGACACCATGTTCTAAAGAGAACAAGGACAACTCAAGTTGTTATCAGCGCTCAATTTAGAAGCCTGCATCTCTGATGGTATGGGGTTGCATGAGTGCGTGTAGTATGAGCAGCTTACACATCTGGAAAGGCACCATCAATGCTAAAAGGTATATGCAAGTTCTAGAACAACATATGCTCCCATCCAGATGCTCCCGTCTCTTTCAGGGAAGACCTTGCATTTTCCAACATTACCATGCCAGACCACATACTGCATCAATTTATTACAACATCATAGCTGTGTAGGCGAAGGAGTCGGTTACTGAAATGGCCAACCTGGGTTTGTACAAATATTAACTTATTGAGTTTTAAGTGAATGTATTTTTATGTCCCAGGTTTTGGATCATGGTGTTGGAGTGGATTTTGCAAGACAGAATAAGGATTGTGGTGTTTTCAATACAATTTGAGTCATAGGAATCATCATAAAATATAATAAAATTCAGACTTGCGTCTTATCAAAGGAATATATGGCACACTGAGAAAACCAAAGGACTACAAACACACAGTGCATAGTTTTAATATATACATGATTAAAGTCTTACCGCATTAGAATCCCTGCTCCTGTGACCTGTCACCAAGAGGGTATTTCGATTACTGACTGGTTGTATATCAGAACCAATACTCATTCTGGGTCCAACTAACATGTAGCGTTTTTCTCCGGATCTGTACTGGATGCTGTGACACAGTGTCCCATCATAATTTGCGTCTTGTAAACATTTTGAGGAATAGTCTGTAGATTTGGAGCACTGCATTGCAATCAGTATGATGATACTTACAATAAACAGAAATGAAACTGATCCCAGGGCAATAATTAAATAGAATGTAACATTATTTTCTTCCACTTCTTTTACTGCGCTTGTAACATCGGATGCAGCAAAAGATTCTTTAGGCTCCACAAATTTGATATTCACAGTTGCTGTTGCTGAAAGTGAAACGTTGCCATTGTCTTTAACCAGTATGACCAGTTTATGTTCAGTCTCATCTGATTCTGTAATTAGGCGAAGAGTTCTTATCTCTCCTGTATAACGATCCAAACCAAAGAGAGTGTGGTCACTCACGTCCTGCAATGAAAATAATAACCAGCCGTTGTATCCTATATCCGCATCATAAGCTCGCATTTTAGTCACCACATGGCCTGGGTTGACATTGCGGGGAATCTCCTCCACACCTTCAGTAGAACTGTTAGCTCTGATAGGATATAAGATCACTGGAACATTATCATTCTGATCCAGAATGAACACGTTCACTGTCACGTTGCTGCTTAGTGGCGGTGTTCCTGAATCGGTTGCGATCACATGAAACTGAAACGTTTTGGTTCTTTCAAAATCAAAACTTTTTAATGCGCTAACAGCACCAGTTTCGGGATTGACATTTAAAAACGTTGCCATGTCTCTATTTATTGCACGGCTCGATCCTAACTGATCAGTGTGTCGAATGAGCTGGTATGAAATCGCGGCATTTTCATCTTTATCTCTGTCAGACGCGGTGACTGAGATTATCGGAGCACCTGGGATGTTATTTTCCATTAAGTATAATTCAAGAGGATTTGGATTAAATTCCGGGATATTGTCATTAAAATCTGAAACTTGAACTGTCAAAGTTTTGAATGTTGACAGTGGAGGTTGACCTAAATCGGTGGCTTTTATTACGATATCATATTGCGAAACACGTTCTCGGTCTAAAAGCTGTTTAGTAGCTAAAGAGTACATGTTTTCCTGTACGGATGATTTTAGCTCAAACGGCACATCGTTGGAAATACTACATGCAATTCTGCCATTACTTCCAGTGTCTTTGTCTGTAACGCTAATTAAAGCAACAACAGTTCCAGGTTGAGAATCTTCAGGTATAACGTTAAAAAGTGACGTCACATCTATCTCTGGAATGTTGTCGTTCTCGTCAGTAATTTTTATAATCACTCTACAGTCAGTTGTCATTGGTGGCTGGCCTCTATCGGAGGCCTGTATGTTTAACCGATATACTTCATTTTCTTCGAAGTCAATAGGTTTTTTTATTTGTATTTCACCAGTATTACCATTCAGCGTAAATGTGTCATGCACTTTTTGTCGAATAGTTTTACTAAAGCTATATGTTATATCACCATTAATACCGTCATCTAAATCTGTCGCATTGACACGTACTACTGACGTTTCTACTGGTGTATTTTCTCTTAGTGTTACATAATATACATCTTTACTGCATATTGGGCGGTTGTCATTAATATCAAGGACTGTAACAGTGATGTTTAACGTGCCTGACCTTGGAGGTGTTCCACCATCTATCGCGGTCAAAACTAAGCTATGTTTTTCCTTTTGCTCTCTGTCCAAAGCCTTATGTAAAACTAGGACGGGGGTTTTTTCCTCTTCTATATTATCCCGCATTTCCAAGCCAAAGTAGTTATTCTTTGAGAGCGCATATGTGCGAATAGTATTTATACCAATGTCTGGATCACGGGCGCTTTGGAGCTCAAAGCGTACCCCAGTCAAAGTGTTTTCAGCAATTTCAAAATGCTGTTCTTTTTCGGGAAACCATGGGCTGTGATCATTAACATCAGCGATTTCGACCACAACATAATGGATCTCTAGCGGATTTTCAAGAGCGATTTTTAAATTTAGGATGCATGAATCAACGCCATCACATATCTCCTCTCTATCGATTGTTTTAACGACAGATAGAATGCCATTCTGATTTACCTGAAAAAAACCACTGTTTGTTCCAGAAACGATACGAAGCCGTCTGTCCACCAAAGTACTGACATCAAAAGTAAAATCCTTTGCGATATTTCCTACAATTGAACCCTCTTTTTGTCCCTCTGATATATGGTACTTTATCTGGGCAGAAACCTGCTTCCCGAAACAGAAGAGCAAAGTAAAACCTATAGCAATCCAGGAACACCCCCATCTTCGCCTTTGTCCGCCGTTATTCATCGTGGACGGTCTATTTAAATCTGTATCTGGCTAAATCAGCGTCTTATATTTCTTTAATTATACGTCATATACAATAAATTATATAATAACCAACACTGGTTGTATTAGAAAGAGTTACATTATGGAACAAAAAGCCGCTATTCCGTTAGACAGACGTGTCTTAGAGGATAAAGAAGGGAAACGGGCTTGCGCACAACCAAGCAAAGGGCAGAGCTATGTATATTCTCACTGGCCTTATGTAACACTGACATCCTATGGCCATCTTAGTAAAGAACTTAAAACATATTTCCAACAGCAACAATAAAACGATACCTAGCAAAACAACAGTACTATTATAACTTGATAATTAAATACAAATTAATACAGTTATACGCTATGTGTTCTGAGTTGTGTTTATGTTTAAGATTTTTTTCTTTTCATTTTAATTTATATTTTCGTTGGTTAATGGGGTCTACAAATAGTACCATGTATTTCTTAAGGATTTATTTTTATTAAATAATATAGGTAATCGTATGGTCTCTTACCTCGCCAGAGGTTCTTCTGCGATCTGGAAGAACTAAAGTATTGCCATCAGTTCCTGGAACTACAGTAGAACCAATACTCATTCTGGGTCCAACCAACATGTAGCGCTTATCCCCGGATCTGTACTGGATGCTGTGACACAGTGTTCCATCATAATTTGTTTCGTTTAAATATTTTGATGCACAGTCTGTAGATTTGGAGCACTGCATTACAATCAACACAATGATACTCATAACGAAAAGAAAAGAAACAGATCCCAAGGTAATGATCAAATAAAAGGTCGCATCGTTTGCCTCGTCAAGATGTCCCGTGGTTTTTACGTCAGAAACGGCAAAAGCTTCTTTAGGCTCCACAAATGTGACAATTACTGTAGCTGTTGCAGAAAGAGAAACTTTTCCATTGTCTTTAATCAGAACGATCAGTTTATGTTCAACGCCATCTGTTTCAGTGAATGAGCGAAGGGTCCTTATGTGACCCGTGTAACGGTCCAAACCAAAAAGACTGTGGTCAATCACTTCCTGTAGTGAAAATAATAACCAGCCATTGTATCCTATATCCGCGTCATAGGCTCTCACTTTAGTCACCAAATATCCTGCGTTGACGTCGCGTGGAATCTCCTCCAAACCTTTAGCTGTACCATTAGTGATTACAGGATATAGAATCGCCGGAGCATTATCGTTCTGATCCAAAATAAACACATTTACTGTGACGTTGCTGTTTAATGATGGAGACCCAGAATCGGTAGCGAGAACGTGAAATTGAAAATTCTTTGTTTTTTCATAATCAAAACTTGTCAGCGATTGAATAACTCCAGTTTCAGAATTAATACTTAGAAATGTATGCACGTTGTTCTTTTCACCAGCTTCTTTAAGAAATGTATATGAAATGACTGCGTTTTCATTCATGTCTTTATCGGATGCAGTGACAAGAAATATAGAGGTACCAGGACTGTTATTTTCAATGATATATATTTCTATCGGATTTTGGGAAAACTCTGGACTATTATCATTCACATCTGATATTTGCACAGTGAAACTTTTTTGTGCGGTTAAAGAAGGCTGACCCAGGTCAGTAGCTATTAGATGTATGTCATAATGGGAAATTTGCTCTCTGTCTAAATACGACTTTATATTTAAAGAGTACATATTTTCCTGCACAGAAGGCTTTAATTCAAAAGGTATGTTTGATGTCAAAGAACATATAACTTTTCCGTTCACACCAGAGTCTTTGTCTACAACACTGATTAACGAAATAACGGTTCCTGGTTTGGAATCTTCAGCCACTATATTAGAGAGGGATGTAACTTCTATTTCGGGAGCGTTATCGTTTACGTCTAAAATTTTTATAGTGACTCTGCAGTTGACAGTCATCGGAGGTGTGCCTTTATCAGAGGCGATAACATCTAATCTGTGCACATCAGCGTTCTCAAAATCGATTTCCCCTTTCACGAGTATTTCACCCGAAACTGCATTCAATCCAAATGCTTCATAAATTTTACGATTTAAGTTGCTACTAAGAGAGTACACTATTTCGCCATTCAAGCCATCGTCTAGGTCTGTGGCGTTCACCTTTAACACAATAGTGCCTATCGGGACGTTTTCTTGCAAATTTACGATGTAAACATCTTGGCTGAACACAGGACGATTATCATTAATATCGAGAACAATTACAGTAACGTTTAATGAACCAGAGCTTGATGGATTTCCTCCATCCACCGCTATCAGTGTCAGTTCGTGCTCAGCTTTACGCTCTCTGTCTAATGCTTTTTGTAAAACCAGAAAAGGCACCTTTTCATCGTCCCTGTCTATTATATCCAAATCAAAATGTTCGTTTTTGCTTAATTTGTAAGATCGCACAGAATTTACTCCGATGTCTGGATCGCGGGCATTTTGTAGTTGAAAACGTGCACCGGGGATTGTGCTTTCGGCGATCTCTAATCTTTGTTGCTTATTATGAAATCTAGGTGCATTGTCGTTTATATCAGTAATTTCTACTACCACCGAATGAATTTCCAAAGGGTTGTCAAGTGCGACTTTAAGGTTTAGAAGACATGGATTACTGCTATCACATACCTCCTCTCTGTCGATTTTTTTATGAGCATGCAAGATACCATTGTCCTGGTTTACTTGAAAAAGCCCGTCCTTATGTCCAGAAACAATACGAACCCGTCTGTCTATCAATGTACGTACATCCAGGTGCAAATCTTTTGCAACGTTTCCCACGATAATATCCTCTTTTCCCTCCTCCGGAATAGAATACCTTAGCTGAGCACCAACATAATTTCCGCACATGAGCAAAGAAATACTTAACGCAAACCAGCAGTACTGCCATATAAGCCATTGTTTGCTTCTATCCATCCTTGATGATGATTTTTGAAAACAGTTTTCGCAAAAATATAATTTTTACAGTAGGTTGCAATTGCTTAAAAGCAATCTTCTACGATCCATTCTTCTGCATATTAACAATTATTAATAATAAAGCGGTGTTTGTTTCCGACAACGTCTTGCTCCATCTACTTCAAAACATGAATGAATACTATCGAGCAAAAATCGCTACTCTCTTTTCCTGTGTAACACTGACCCCAACCGGTCACTAAACAAAGGTGTAAAATATACTGAGAAACAAAACGATACTTAACCACTTTAATTTAATATACTGTTCTGTTAATATGAATAACATTTAAAGGTATAAAACATTTATAGCCACGAAGCTTTCAAAACTAAAATTATGTAAAGTAACGAAACGAATAACTTTTGTTATTAATTATATTATAAACTACTACAAATACGAATATAAATAAACATGTAAATATGTGAATAAAAATGTAATTAAAAAAACATATGTATGTGTATGTGTATTTGTATATAAAATTACTGGAATATTTTTGTCGATATCTAGAACAGATCAATTTGTTTAGTTTCCTCTGAAACATGTCTAGTAGGAAAAAACTTACCTCCTTAAAAGCGTTCGTCCTGCCGTCTGGTACGACTAGAGTGTTCCCACTACTTCCTGGAACTATAGTAGATCCGATACTTGTTCTCGGGCCAACTAACATGTAGCGTTTATCTCCAGATCTGTACTGAATGCTGTGACACAATGTCCCATCATAACTTGGGTCTTCTAAATATTTTGAAGAAAAGTCTATAGGTTTGGAGCACTGCATTACAATCAGTACTATAATACTGATAATAAAAAGGAACGAAACCGTTCCCAAAGTAATAATTAAATAAAATGTAACGTTATTTTCTTTTTCTACATCTTTTGCTATGTTAACAACGTCTGATGCAGCAAATGACTCTTTGGGTTCCACAAGTTTAATGATCACAGTCGCTGTTGCTGAAAGTGAAACATTGCCATTATCTTTGACTATTATAACCAGTTTATGTTCAGCCTCATCTGTTTCCGTGAATGGGCGAAGTGTCCTTATCTGTCCTGTATAGCGGTCCAAACCGAAGAGACTGTGGTCACTCACTTCCTGAAGTGAAAATAATAGCCAGCCGTTGTATCCCACATCCGCGTCATACGCTCTCACTTTAGTCACTAAATGTCCTGCGTTGACATTACGGGGAATCTCCTCCACACCTTCAGCTGAGCCGTTAGCACGGAGAGGATGTAAGATCACTGGGATATTGTCGTTCTGATCCAGAATAAATACGTTCACTGTAACGTTGCTGGTTAGTGACGGAGTTCCAGAATCTGTAGCTAGCACTTGGAATTGAAACGTTTTTGTCGTTTCATAGTCAAAGTTCCTAAGAGTGTGAATTACTCCAGTTTCAGAATTGATATTGAAAAAAGACGAAATTGTTTGTTCTCCCTTTTTGACTATGTGGTAAGTGATCTTTGCATTTTCATTCTCGTCTTTGTCTAAAGCGCTTACAGAAAATATCGATACACCAGGAAAGTTGTTCTCAAATAAGTATAACTCAAGCGGGTTTTGTGGAAATTCTGGGCTGTTGTCGTTTACATCCGCTATTTGAACGCCAATTGTTTTAAACGACGATAGTGGAGGTTGGCCCAAATCTGTAGCTTTAATTGTTATTTTGTAATATGATATAAGCTCTCGGTCTAGTTGTGCCCTGGTCACTAATGAATACATATTTTCTTTAAAGGACGGCTTTAGCTCAAAAGGAGCGTTGTCTAATATGGTACAAATTATCTTTCCATTACTCCCAGAGTCTTTGTCAGTTACACTGATAATAGAAACTACAGTACCTATTTTTGTATTTTCAGGGACCATGTCAGACAATGACGTAATATCTATCTCAGGTTTATTGTCATTAATATCAGCTATTTTTATAACAACTCGACAGCTGCTTGTCTTAGGCGGACTTCCCCTATCTGACGCTGAAATAATTGCCTTAAAGGTATCAGCAGTCTCAAAATCTACATCACCTTTCACAGTAACATCGCCTGTATTTTTGTTTAACTCAAAAGTATTGTCAAATTTTTTGTCAAGATTTTTAACAAAAGAAAATGTTATGTTTCCATTTAAGCCTTCGTCTAAATCAGTGGCGTTGACTTTTAAAACAATTGCTCCAATTGGAGTATTTTCTTCTATAGTAACAGTATAAACTTCCTGGCTGAATTTTGGTCTATTATCGTTTTCATCTAGAACATTTACCGAAATATTTATAGCTCCTGATCGTGTTGGGGTTCCCCCGTCTATGGCGGTCAGCATCAAACTATGTTTTTTTTGTTGCTCTCTATCTAACGATCTGCGTAATTTTAAAACAGGCATTTGACCGTCTCCTCCATTTTCCCTAAAAACAAGTTCAAAATGGTCACTTTCACTCAGTTTGTAAAAACGAACTGCATTTAAACCTGAATCAGGGTCGCGTGCTGCCTGCAACTCAAATTCCTCACCGGGTATTGTGGATTCAGATATTTCAAGAAGCTGTTCTTTATCAATAAAACTCGGTGAATAATCGTTTACGTCGGTAATTATAACTTCCACATAATGCATTTCTAATGGTCTTTCCAAAATTAATTTAAGACTAATTGAACACGAAGTATCGTCATTACAAATTTCCTCTCTGTCTATTTTCTGATGGATAGATAAAACCCCATTGTTCGGATTTAATTCAAAAAGGGCGTCATAAGAACCAGAAACCAGACGGAGTCGCCTGTCTAACAAAGTACTTACATCCAAACCCAAATCCTTTGCAATATTTCCAACAACCGATCCTGTTTTCACTTCCTCCGGAATCGAGTAGCGTATCTGTGCACTCACTCGTTCTGCAAGGCACATCAGCAAAAAGCAAAGCGACATCCAACATATCCGCCATTTGCGCCTTTGTCTTCCACCTTCCATTGCCAAATAATCCTTTTCAGTTTCCCTTTTTACTTCTCTGTCGACACCAAAGCATTAGATGTAAATATATGTTTCTTCATATAATAAAACTGACTTTGTGCGAGATAATCGCTATCCTCCCAAGCTTAGAAGGTCGTTTACATAGATCCACTTACGCTATGTGGATCCACTGACGCTAATCAATGCAGCAAGGCACGTGTCCTTATGCTTTAGTGACACCCTGAGGTCTAGTTAAAGAAAAGCCCGAATTTATTTGTACTCGTTCATTTATTTGTATATACTGGTGCTGGTCATATAATAAATATTTTCGAAAAGTTTACCTTCAAGAAGTGAAACTTATCTAATGTATAGAGCTCTGTGAACAGCCTGACTCTTTTGCAATTAATTTTTGTGTTTTGCAAGGTGTCAGTGGCCGTCTTTTGGACAACTGTCAAATCAGAAGTATCAACCTACAGAACTAAACTGAGAAATCATTTAAAGATTTTTGCAAGTATTTTGAGTAAATTATCTGACAAGGGTGTGGGACCAGGTGAGATCTATCTTTCTATCTATATTCATATAAAAGTAAATGTTACTGTTACGGAATCGTTTTAAGCAATTACATATATAGTATGTAATCCTGACACGTTTTACAACCACTAACAAATTAACCCAGCAAATTAGCACCATGGAGAGCGATCTACATGTACTATGCAACAATATTGCTATACCGTATGTGTATGTATGCAACGCAAGCCAGTAAACAAAGTTTAATAAAAATTGTCTTACCTCACCAGAGGTTCTCCTCTTGCGATCTGGTATGACTAAGGTATTCCCATTACTTCCTGGAACCAAGGTAGAACCAATACTTGCTCTAGGACCAACTAACATGTAACGTTTATCTCCAGATCTGTACTGGATGCTGTGACACAGTGTCCCATCATAATTTGCGTCTTGTAAATATTTTGAAGAATAGTCTGTAGATTTGGAGCACTCCATTACAATCAGCATAATAATACTTATGATAAAAAGAAATGATACCGACCCCAGTGTAATGATTAGATAAAATGTGACATTATTTTCTTCTATGTCTTTTACTGGGTTTTTAACATCGGATTCAGCAAACGACTCTTTGGGTTCCATAACTCTGATGATCACGATTGCTGTTGCTGAAAGTGAAACGTTGCCATTGTCTTTGACCAGAATTACAAGTTTGTGCTCAGCCTCATCTGTTTCTGTGAAGGGACGAAGAGTCCTTATATGTCCTGTATAGCGGTCCAAACCAAAGAGGCTGTGGTCACTTACTTCCTGTAATGAAAATAATAACCAGCCATTGTAGCCTATATCCGCATCATAGGCTCTGACTTTAGTCACTAAATGTCCTGCATTCACATTGCGGGGAATCTCCTCCACACTTCCAGTAGAACCGTTAGAACTGACCGGATATAAAATAACTGGAACGTTGTCATTTTGATCCAGAATGAACACATTTACTGTGACGTTACTGCTTAGGGCCGGAGTTCCAGAATCTGTAGCAAGCACATTGAACTGAAATGCTTTTGTCTCTTCAAAGTCAAAGACTTTTATAGTTTGAATAACCCCGGTTTCTGAATGAATGTTGAGGAAGGATGCTATGTCGTTAAGTTTACCCCCTCCTCTAATGATATTATAAGATATTAAAGCATTTTCATTTACATCACTATCAAATGCGCTGATACAGAATATAGATGCACCTGGTAAATTATTTTCAAACATATATAATTCAAAAGGGTTTTGGGAAAATACTGGTTTGTTGTCATTTACATCAGAAATTTGTACTCTCAGTGTTTTGGTGGTTAATAAAGATGGCTCTCCGTGGTCTGTGGCTGTAATTGTTATGTCATAGTATGAAACGAGCTCTCGATCAATTTGTTGTGTAATTAATAGTGAATACATATTTTCTTGAATTGATGGTTTTATTTCGAATGGTACAGATTCTGACAAAGCACACGTGACCTTCCCATTTACACCAGTGTCCCTATCACTTACACTGATTAGTGATATGACAGTTCCTGGTTTGGTATCCTCTGGAACAATGTTAAGCAGAGAAGTTATGTCGATGCATGGTTGATTGTCATTTTCATCTTGTATTTTTATAATAACTCTGCAGTCAGTGGTCAAAGGAGGTTGACCGCCGTCCGAGGCTTGCAAATCTAATTTGTAAATATTTATCTTTTCAAAATCAACTTCTCCATTTACCCGAATTTCACCTGTTACTTTATCTAATACAAAAATATCAAACGAGTTTTGGTTTTGATCGCCTTCAAAAAGAAAAGATACTTCTCCATTTACTCCGTCATCGTTGTCATTTGCATGTAATTTCAGTACCAAAGTTCCAATCGGTGTGTTTTCTTTTACTGTTGCCGTGTATACTTCCTGACTAAAAATAGGACGATTGTCGTTAACATCAAGAACAACCACTGTTATATTTAGTGTAGCTGACCTGTGCGGGTTTCCTCCATCGAAAGCAGTTAAAATTAAATTATGCTCAGCTTTGACCTCGCGATCTAGAGTCTTCTGTAATACCAGAAATGGGAGCTTATCTTCTCCCCGGACTCTTATTTCTATATCAAAATTTTCGTTTTGACTTAATTTGTATGAACGAACAGAGTTTTCTGAAATATCGGGATCATGAGCAGCTTGCAGCTGAAAACGAGTATTTTGAGCAGCTGATTCTGCTATTTCAAGACGTTTCTCTTTTTCCGGGAACAAAGGAGAGTGATCATTTATATCTGTAATTTCCACGTTTATGTAATTAATTTCTAGCGGATTTTCAACCACAATTTTTAAATCTATAACGCAAGGGTTGTTGTTTAAACATATTTTCTCTCTGTCGATTTTTTTATATGTGTACAAAACGCCATTGTTTGTATTCAAGTAGAAAAGATCATTGTCCGAACTAGACACAATACGAAGTCGTCTGTCAACCAATGTACTAATATCAAGGCTTAAGTCCTTAGCGATATTTCCTACAGCAGAGCTTTCTTTCAATTCTTCCGGAATAGAGTACCTTATCTGGGCCGTAGTTTTGCTTCCAAGGAACAATAGCATAGAAATCCGTAGAACATTGTAGGAGTAATGACATCTGAGTATGCGTCTGTTATCCATCACGAACAATCTCCTTTATACACCAAGCAAATCGCCAACAATACAATTACATCGAAACTATATTAGAAAAGGAATGACATAGGTGTATTTTTTTTTTCTCGAATCCTTTCTATAATAGCTTTTTACTTTTATAGTCCGTTTGTCGTTGTGTTCACGGTAGTATCCCTGCCTGAAGCGTCGCAAGAGAAATGAGATAACAGTGAAAGGGCATGGTCTGATAACTGGAAGAAACCATGATGTTCTACTGACACCCTGAGGCCTGTTATATATAGTTTTTAACAACACCTCAGCTGCTGGGTAGATATAGTTGGGGGGAAAATTTTGATTATAACAAATAATATTAGAAATATTACGACACTTATGTAAATGCTGTTACCACATTCAAGTGGTTTATTGGTAAACCCCGTGCCTAAGTAAAGGCCTGGTTAATATATCAAGTAAGAGAGAAAGGTAACCCAAAACAAGAGAACAACCCATTTATCAATAAATGCATTCTTGATAAACGCATGTTGACATGAAAGCTTGTATTACAGTTATCAAAGGAAACAGCGCTTACCTCATGAGAAGGTCTCATCCTGCGCTCCTCTATCACCAGAGTATTACCAGCACTGCCAGGAACTATAGTAGAACCTATACTCGTTCTGGGTCCAACTAGCATGTACCGTTTCTCTCCAGATTTGTACTGAATGCTGTTACACAGTGTTCCGTCGTAATTCGTATCTTGGAAATACTTTGAAGAGTAGTCTGTAGATTTGGAGCACTGCATTACAATAAGCACGACGATACTTAGGACAAAAAGAAAAGAAACCGATCCCAGGGTAATAATTAAATAAAATGTCCCGTTATTTTCGTCCACGACTTTTACTGGGTTTTTGACATCGGGTGCAGCAAAGGGCTCTTTATGCTCTACAAGTTTCATTATCAAAGTCGCTGTTGCTGAACGTGAAACGTTGCCATTGTCTTTGACCAGAATAACAAGTTTGTGTTTGGCCTCATCTGTTTCTGTGAATGGTCGAAGAGTCCTTATTTGTCCCGTATAGCGGTCCAAACCAAAGAGACTGTGGTCACTCACTTCCTGCAGTGAAAATAGTAACCAGCCGTTGTATCCCACATCCGCGTCATAGGCTCTCACTTTGGTCACTAAATATCCTGCGTTAATATTGCGAGGAATCTCCTGCACCGTTTCTGCAGAACCGTTAGCATTGACCGGATATAGTATCACTGGGACATTGTCGTTCTCATCAAGAATAAACACATTCATTGTGACGTTGCAGCTTAGAGGCGGTGTTCCCAAATCGGTAGCAAGCACATGAAACTGAAACGTCTTTGTCTTTTCAAAGTCAAAGCTCTTTAATGCATATATAACGCCTGTCTCGGTATTAATATTCAATACTGACCACAATTCATTAGACTCCACTTCACCTTTCAGGATTTGATACGTGATTTCCGAATTTTCATTCATGTCTTTATCATTTGCACTCACTGAAAATATGGAAGAACCAGGAACATTGTTTTCCTTTAAGTAAAGGTTAAGTGGATTTTGAGAAAATTGTGGAGGGTTATCATTTATATCTAATATATTCACATTCAAATATTTTAAAGAAGATAAAGTAGGTTGGCCCATGTCTTCAGCTGTTAATACAATGTCATAGCGAGATATGAGCTCCCTGTCTAAGGGTTTACTTGTAATTAAGGAATACACGTTGTCTTCAACAGATGGTTTTAGTTCAAATGGCAAATCACCTGCAATTCTACAAACGACTTTGCCATTATTTCCAGAGTCTTTGTCTGTAACACTTATGAGAGAAATAACAGTACCTGGTTTGGAATCCTCTGGAACAGTGTTTAGTATTGAACTTACATCAATTTCAGGTTTATTGTCGTTTACATCTATTATTTTGATGATAACCTTGCAGTCCACAGAGAGAGGAGGCTGTCCTTTATCAGAGGCCTGGATGTTTAATCTGTAAATCTGAATATCTTCAAAATCGATCTCTTTTTTAACTTGAATTTCTCCAGAAATACGGTCTACACTAAAAATATCCTTGATTTTACTTTTTGTGTTTCTTCCCCATGAATACTCTATTTCTCCATTACTGCTTTCATCAGGGTCAGTAGCATTTACTCTCAGTACAATTCTTCCAACAGAGATGTTTTCATTTATCGATAACGAATATACATCTTGGCTGCACACAGGCTGATTGTCGTTTGTATCAAGAACAGTTATAGTTATATTAAGTGTCGCGGATTTTTGTGGATTTCCCCCGTCTAATGCTGTTAAAAGTAATCGATGTTCTAGAATACTTTCCCGATCCAAATGTTTTTGT
The DNA here is from genome assembly GCA_026260255.1 of Pseudolaguvia tuberculata. Taxonomy (NCBI): domain Eukaryota; kingdom Metazoa; phylum Chordata; class Actinopteri; order Siluriformes; family Sisoridae; genus Pseudolaguvia; species Pseudolaguvia tuberculata. The sequence goes on along the minus strand of JAOTRA010000008.1, from coordinate 2,495,119 downwards.
AAAACAAGCGAAGGAATTCTATCTTCATCAACGTCTTTAATTTCTAATGTGAAATATTCATTTTGACTTAATTTGTAAGAGCGAATTGTATTAGTTCCCATATCTGGATCACGCGCTGGTTGCAAGTTAAGTCGGGAACCGGGAGACATATTTTCTGCTACTTCGAAATGTAATTGTTTATCTGCGAAACTGGGAGCGTGATCGTTTATGTCAGCTATTTCAACTCCTATATAAAAAATCTGAAGAGGATTCTCAACAGCAATTTTTAAATTTATCAAGCAGACAACATTATCCTCACATATTTCCTCTCTGTCGATTTTCTTTTGGACGTACATTATTCCATTGTCCTGGTTTACCTTGAAAAGCGCCTCCTTAGATCCAGAAACTATTCGCAGTCGTCTGTCCATTAACCGGCTGCTATCAATACCCAAATCTTTACCAATGTTTCCTACAACTGAACCTTCCTTCGTTTCTTCACGAATAGAGTATCTTATGTGACCAGGAACCTGCTTTACAAAACACAATAGCAAAAATAAATATACCGCAATCCACCAGTACTCCCATTTTCGCCTTTGTCTGCTGTCATCCATTGCCGACGAAAGGAAATGCTCGAAATTAGCAACAACAAACCGTTAAAAATATAACGAATTGGTGCTGGAAAAGAATAAAATAAATATATATTTTTCAATGAAAGAAAAAAAGTATAAATTAACCCAAGAACTCGCTCCACTCCTCACACCAGTCAGGCACACTTTTCAGCCATAAAAGCAGTGGGAAAAAAAGAGTAAGGCTTAGTGGAGTAATACCGACGCCTTGTGGAGCAATACAAAAATGTTGTAACCGAAACGGGAAAATGTCATCCTCTTCAACCTTATTTTCAAATGAAAAATTGTTTATTTCATGTCTTTAGCCTTTAGGACATTAGGAAGAAGTTTGAGTTTTATTATAATTTAGATATAGATTTCCCATTTTAAAAAAATCACTGAGTGTCACTATTAGAATAACAATTTTTGAAAAATCGTTTCATTTTAATGCTAGACGTCAAGGCTAAACGATTTTATTCTGAAATGTATAAAACCACAGACAAACAACAGTATCAACCACAACAACAGCAACAATTATTATTATTGTTATTGTTGTTGTTGTTGTTGTTATTTTTATAATATTATTATTATTTGTATTATTATTGTTGTTATTCTTATTCTTATTCTTATTCTTATTCTTATTATTATTATTATTATTATTATTATTATTATTATTATTATTATTATTATTATTCTTATTATTATTACAGTTGCATAGTATCATATGTTCGCCAGAGCAACTAATTCAGCACCATAGACAGCACCACATTTTTTTTGCCTAAGTCTTTATGAAATGATAATGACGTTAAATATTTTATGTTAACAGAATACATGTTAAAAATAATTATTAAAATAAAATCTGTGTACTTTATAGACTTTATAGAACTTTATATAAACTACATAAGTAAACAAAAATCAAACTGATTATTTTTTGTCAGCTCTTACCTCTCCCGAAGTTCTCCTCCGATCCCGCACCACTAATGTATTTCCATTACTTCCTGGAACTATAGCTGAACCAATACTTCTTCTTGGTTCAACTAACATGTAGCGTTTGTCTCCGGATCTATACTGGATGCTGTGGCATAGTGTTCCATCATAACTTGCATTTTGTAAATGCTTGGAGGTATAGTCTGAAGATTTGGAGCTCTGCATTACAATCAATAAAATGAGACTAAGAATAAAAAGAAATGAAACCGACCCCAAGGTAATGATCAGATAAAATGTGATGTTATATTCGTCTATATTTTGAATTGAACTTTGAACATCGGAAGGTGCAAATGCTTCTTTGGGTTCAACAAGTTTAAAGAGTACAGTCGCTGTTGCTGAAAACGAAACGTTTCCATTGTCTTTGACCACAATAATTAGTTTATGTTCAGCTTCATCGGTTTCTGTAAATGGGCGAAGGGTTCTTATCTGTCCAGTATAGCGGTCCAAACCAAAGAGACTGTGGTCACTCACTTCCTGAATTGAAAATAATAACCAGCCGTTGTATCCTATATCTGCGTCATAGGCTCTCACTTTAGTCACTAAATGTCCTGCATTGACATTGCGGGGAATCTCCTGCACGTCTTCCGCGGAATCATTACTCCTTACTGGATATAAAATGACTGGAACATTGTCGTTCTGATCCAGAATGAACACGTTCACTGTGACATTGCTGCTCAGTGCCGGGGTTCCAGAATCCGTAGCGAGAACGAAGAACTGAAACCTTTTCATTGATTCAAAGTCAAAGCTTTTGAGCGCAAACACCGCTCCGTTTTCATCGTTAATGTTTATTAACGATGTCACACTTGTGTCTGAGTTGGCGTGATCTATTGAATAAGTCACTCTTGCGTTTTCACCATCATCTATATCAGTTGCGCACACAGAGAAAACGGTCATTCCAGGTTTATTGTTTTCGGCTACATAGAAGGTAAATGGGCTTTGAATGAACACCGGGCTGTTGTCATTAACGTCAATAACCTGAACATGAATTATTTTTGTTGATGACGTAGGTGGAGTACCCATATCTTTCGCTGTTATGACAATATCATAAAAAGACTGTGATTCTTTATCTAAGTTCCATTTCGTAACTAATGTATAAAAATTTGAATCTACCGACTGCTTAAGTTCAAACGGTATGTTCTCTGATAAAAAGCACACAACCTGTCCATTTACACCTGAATCCAAATCTGTCACCCCCATCAAAGCAACTACAGTACCTGGGCGAGCATCCTCAGAAATTCCGTCAGATAAGGAAGTTATATCTATTTCCGGTCTATTATCATTCACATCTTCTACTTTTACAAGTACATTGCACTGCGTGGACAGAGACACTGCTCCTTTATCAGCAACCAAAATCTTTAGCTCATAGATTTGTTTTTCCTCAAAATTAAGAGAACTTTTAGTTCGTAATTCGCCTGTTTTACTGTTTAAGTTAAAGAGATCCGACGCTCCATTTTTAAACTTACTTCGTAATGAGAATTCAATTTCACCATTTTCTCCCTCATCCGAATCAGTGGCATTAATCTGTAGCAAAAAAGTGCCACCCGGGGTGTCTTCTTTAACTGTTACTATATACTGTTGTTTATCACAAAAAGGTGCGTTATCGTTAATGTCTGAAACAAAAACATTAATAGTTAAAGACCCTGTTTTCTGTGGCTTTCCCCCATCTATCGCTGTTAATAATAAAGTGTGTCTTGCACTATTTTCCCGGTCGAGAAGTCTTTGTAAAACAAGGACAGGAACTTTACCTCCTTCTCCAAAATCGTCTGTTTCTAAACGGAAAAAAGGGTTCTGTGTTAGTTTATAAGACTGCAAAGCAAAAGAGCCGATGTCTGGGTCGTGCGCACCTTCCAACTGATATCGCGTTCCAGTCACCGCACTTTCAAGTGTCTCCAAATTGTAAACATTGTCTGGAAATGTAGGTGCATTATCATTCACATCTATAATTTCAACTGTTATTTGATGCATTTCAAGAGGATGTTCAATTACTGCTTTAATACTGATGAGACACTGGTTACTCGCAGCGCACAGCTCCTCCCTATCAATCCTTTGATTAACGAACAATGAGCCTTCTTTTTGGTTTACATGAAAAAGCTCTTGCTTTGATCCAGTCACGATACGTAGATTTCTTCCTGTCAGTGCAGACGACTCTATGCCCAAATCTTTGCCTATATTCCCTAAAATTGTCCCAATCTTTGATTCTTCTTGGAGAGAATAATGAATGTGGCTTGACATGACGTCGGAAAGAAGCAGCAGACCCACGCAACGAAAAACAAAATATATATAGGTCCAGATTGCACGTAAATATCCACACCCCATGTTGTGTACAAATCTACGATGAACTGCTCAGTAAGAAATAATTCATAAAATGCTGCAAATATCGGTGCGTGAAAGGTAGATCTTCACTACGGTAGCTGCCGCTTTGTTATCTTGTCTCATTTTGGTAATATGGCGGCTGGAATGTGTAATATTCAGTATGTCTTCTTACACTGCCCAACTACAGGTTCTCTGACGTCAAACGATGAAAATGATACATTTTAACTAAATGTATTCAGTAAAAAATTAATCAAAACAATAAAACAATTACAATTATTAATAATAATACGAATTCTATTATTATTATTATTATTATTATTATTATTATATTTGTTGTTTTAACAAATCTACATATTAGAATTATAGTTGTTAGTGTTACTTTTTATTGCAATCATTTTTTTTAAATCGATACATTAAATTTTTTTCTTTTCTTTCTTTCTTTCTTTCTTTCTTTCTTTCTTTCTTTCTTTCTTTCTTTCTTTCTTTCTTTCTTTCTTTCTCTTTTACTTGAGGTATCTGCCTTGCGTCATATCTTGCGTCATTGGCCGTAAGAAGTAATAGCGCCTTTTTGTCTTGTGCACAGTGACACCGTGCGGTAGAATGTCTCAACCCACGTGACAGTATGTGCCGCACCCATGCTGAACGCATTACGTCAGGATGCTTTGTCTTACCAACATGACTGCTGTGAAATGAGTAGTAGTAGTAGTAGTAGTAACAGCAAATCATCGCCAGAGGGCATATTACCTAATTCTCCTTCACCTTACCAGCTAGTTTTAACCAACACACACATCTTTTATTTAACCGTATTTAATCATTGAAATAGTGGGCATATTGTATGTAGTAATTGCTTATCTGCTGAAATTTATGGTTAAAACTATATGTGTGTGGGATGCTACAGAATGCTACAAAGGGTGGGGGGGGGGTATCTGTAGCTCAAATTGCAGACTGCTTCTTCTTTCACACACAGCACTCCTACCCCCTTCCAGCCAGCAGCATGTTACCATGGCAACAGCTCTTCCTCGAACAAGGTCCATGTGCTTCTCTGTGTTGCTGAAAATTAACATGGGGGAGAAAAAGAGGAAAAAAATAACTCTACTTATAGAGGAGTAAGAAATAATTGATTTTTTCTTTCCATTTTTCACTCATATCTGATTTCACATTGATGAGGCTACTGCCTTAAAACCAACAAGCAGCACAGGTTAGGGATTGTCACTGCTTCATGGATGAGATGCTCTTATTAACCTTCGAATTAATTAGCATTATAGGAGAGACAAAGATAGAAAAGATGTTGGCCATGAATAAAAGGGAAAGATTATGTATTTTCTGTGCTTTTCGCAGCATTCCCCCTTTTCTCCCCCCTTCTTTCTCTCCTTGTCTCTAATAAGAAGGTCAGACCAAGAGGGCTATGCTTCTTCTACACAACGCTAACATTGATACATAAAAAAATAGCTAGTCTCACTACAATATCATTTTAGGATTTCAGAAGAATTTTATTGACACTTTGCAATCACAGAAAATGAGACAACTGTTATACAATTGTAAAAAGTAAAAGCATTTTAAAAACCAAGATTATGAGTAAAATATGCAATTTCTAATGTGTATGAAAAAAACATACAAATAATCCATGATGTAAATATGAGTGATTCATGTAAAATGATGTAAATATTACTGATTCAGTTCATTGCTAATAATTGTATTAACCCACGCATATACACACACAAAATACACATCATTCTATCATGCACAAGAATACAGAAGGGTTGTTCTATCTTTTAAGATTTACTGATTTGTCAGTATCATTACTTTGAGTTCTTCACTTTATTGTAACACAATAAACAGTCCAATCCAAATGATCATGCTGTTCTAAACTTCATACAGGTTATAATAGTTAAATTCATTGCAACTGATATGCTTGTATATGTACGGTATATATAAAGCAATGTATAAAAATGAAAATGTCACTGGTACCTTGTGTATATTATGAAGTGCAGATTTATAATGCTGAAAACAAAGAAAGGAGGTTGGACATAATCTTCCCAGGCAGAAGAGGGATAAAACGAGGCCAGTAGGGGGATTTGATTGCAACCTAACACTGTTCTGCAATGTAAAAGCAGATATTTTTATATTTTCTATCAGCTTGTTACTTTTGTAGCAACCAACATGCACTGATTGTTAAAGCATATATTAGATAACAATGAAACCACACAACAACACACTGACTGATTACTCCCATAGTGTGTATGAACTGCCTTTGAAAGTCATCAGAAATGTGTAAATGCTTTATATTTATTCATTAAGACCTTTCTGTTTGTGATTCCCAAATAATAAGTAACATTTGAAACTTTTCAAACAAGTGTAACACTTTACTAAATCATCATTCACATGAAATAAAACACCACAAAATTTAATATGAAAACATTAAAATCTTCTTGTTTTTTGTTTTATGATTTTGTTATGAAGTTTATACAGCAGTATGTCAATAGTTTAAATGTTATTACAATAATGAATACAACAGTTGAGGCTATATGCCTTTCTATTCAGTATGATATATGCTTATTTACAATAAACTGCTATATAAACAGTACGTGTATATGACGAAAGTAAATGTAATATAAAACATACTGTTTTGTCGTCAATCTAATTCATATAGAATTGAAAATAAAATACTTAACAAGCCCTTAGATTGGACCTTGGATACTTTATGAGTTTTGGATAATTCATAATTCATTATAAAACATTTCTGTTTGAGAAAAACAAATACAAATAAATTGAACTAAATATGTAATGTGTTTGCTTGTCAGTTGAATTGAAATCAGTAGGAATCTATACAGACAAGTGTTGTTATTTAATTTTTACTTTGAACATATAACCAGTACGAAATATCCAGTGAACACCACATTGTACATATTACAGGGTCTCATTACATTAACCACACATCTTTGTGATTTTTGGTTTGATTCTCAATTTTATGTGAATGTCTGAATGTGTCATACTGGAAAAATGTGTCATACTGTGTCTGAATGGGTCATACTGTGGGGAAAAAACAGATCTGTGGAGAAAATCTGTGTGCAGAAATTCAGATACTCTTCAATGTGTTGATCAGTTTCTTTTCCGAATCAATTGATGAACAGGAGATGGAAGGAAGCCTCATGCAGAACTGCTACTGGTGGTGGTAGAGGCCTAGCAATAAGAAAATGTTATGGCAGTGAGAAGTACGTTGAAAACACATTTATGAACAACATGTAGTAACAAGTTAAGAAAGATTTTTTTTTCTGGCAAATATCATGCAAATTTTGTCAAAATTATTATAGCAGAAGAGTGAACAATGCTTATTCAATGCTTAACAATGCATTCATTAATTAAAAATAAATATGTAAACAAATGTTGAACAGTGAACACAGAATATAGTAAACAAAATAAAACAGACAAGTGCCATTATAGCAACAGTGTTTAGCATAAAATTTGTATTTATATTGTTTATAGCAAAATGACAAACATGTCTAGAGAGTTGTCTCTTCTCTTTTTCATTGACTCAGGTAAAACAAAGGTGAAGGTTTGCATGATAAAAGGCAATTGTTGGCAGAAATAATGTTGTGTAGGTATTTCATAAATTTTTTACATAGTAGATTAATTGTCAAAAACAGCAGTCTACAACAAGGAATGTTTGGGAGAAAGGCATACCTTAATCTCCAATTTGATCTGACTTCCGGTTGAATGTGAGTTGCTGGCATATGAAATTTTTTTGGAATCATTATTTAGATGTCTGACAAGAAATATTTTCATTTTGATTTCAATATGAGCACATTCTTTCTGTAGCATTGTTAATACAAGGCTCTGAATCAGCAAATGTCATTGGATTTACCAAATAAATGCTTGAATTTAAAAGTTTGCCACAGTAAAAACTAAGTAAACCCTAATAAAGCTAAATCAAATTCACTTGTATTGATCACTGCTCATAGAAAAAACATAATTTAAATAACACAAAACCCACATTTAATAAAAATTACAAAACAACAGCAACTATTTACAAACAACTATTTACTTAAGAAAAACGTAAAAAATATCAATGGGCACATGGTTGTCACGCTCCAGAAAGAAGATGGCTGGGCTGCATACCTTCATCATGAGAAGGGACATCTCTCATTTTGAATACTTTAGAATAGAAACAAAAAAGAGACAATTTCATTAATGTGTTAGGACATGGCAAAGAGACAAGGTAAAACATTGCAGATCCAATATATGGTCATGTAATCATAAGCAATTCCATTGCAACATTCTGTCAAATTGAAACAAACCAGGTTTGTTCGGAATGATAAAGACTATTTAAAAGATATATCAGAAATAAAATGTTCTATTAGTTTAAATAAAACTATATAATTTACTATAAACTATAACTGTTATGATGTGTTAGCTTAACAACAAAAACATCAAAATGGAGAAAAGACCCCCTTCCCCTACCCCTCCCCCTCTCTCACTCACACATACACACACACGCACACACACACACACGCACACACACACACACACACACACTCCAGAAAGACAAAATAGAAAGTAAGAGAAATATTCTAAGAATGTGAGATTCCATACTATGTACATACGCTTCAAGAAAATAAATACTAATAACTTTTATTTTAAGGTTCCTTTCAGGACACACAAGGACAATGTACAAAGAAAACATTAAGGAAACAACATATGTACAGAAATAATGAATACAATATACATTAGAATGCAAGAGTGTTCAAAAAGGTTAAATAGAGAAAGCTATTCTAAACGGAGGTCTGAAGTCTGGAACAGGAAGTGTTGTCAATGTTGCAGTGGTCAGGGAGCTCCATTGTTGAGAACCAGAGTAACTAAAGTCCCAATGGTGGACAACTAATCAGTAAGATAAGTGGGAGCCTAATTATGAACAGATTTGAATGCAAGCAACAAAATCTTAAACGGAATCTGGAATTGCAAAGGGACTCAATGGAGCTGCTGCAGGACTGGGGTAATGTGGTTGATAGACGGTTAGATAGATAGAGAGGGTTTTTTGGAGGATACCATCCAAAATAGAGCTGCTTGAGAAGTAAGGGAAGATGAAGACGGTTTTGGTATTCCTGACAAGGAAATAGGCAAACCAGGTGACATTACTAATAAAAAAGATAGACAACAAGACTCTTTACCGGGGGAAACAAGGAAATGGAGGAATTATCAATAATAATTGAAAAACAGTCAATTTTGAGTTACTTTCATGCAGATTAGCAAAACATCAGTTTTATTGCTATTTAATCTCAGGAAATTTGCAGAAAACCAGGAAATGTCTTGAATACAGTTGGTGAGATAGGAGGAGGTGAATAAATCAGGAAATAAAGTACTGGGTGTTGTCAGATTAACAAGGTGAATGTTATATTTTAGGAAAATGTGACTAGGGGAAGGAGGTAAATATTAAATCGGACTGGGCCCATGACAGATCTTAAAACTGTCAAAGTAGGATTAAAGATCTTTAGTAATAGTACTGTTAAAATTGTCTATTCATTCTTTCATCCTCTAAACCGCTTAGTCCCTAATTCAGGGTCACTGGGTTCTGATGGAGCCTATCCCAGCGCACATAGAGCAAAAGACAGGGATACATTCTTGCTGTGCGGCGACTATACTAACCACTACACCACTGCACCGCCCAGAATCATCAATAGGAATGTTAAAATCACACATTAATAAGATTTTTGCAGTTGTGTGACAAATGCAGCAAACTTAATTAAAATATGATTCTGGTTTAGGTGAATGATAAATATCAGCAAAAAAATCAGTATAGGAGCAGATATTCTGACACATCTGATTCAAATGTTAAAGCACACACACAGACAAAACTTTTCCAGTGTAGTATTGCGATAGCACTGCCACCACCCAATAATTTGACAGATATAAACATAATAACATGACACTTCAATTTTGGTTTTTCAGGTTTCCTCTCACAGTCCAAAAACATGTACGTTTGGTTGACTGGTGATTCTAAACCGCCCATTGGAGTGTGTGTGTTTCATCTATGTGTGGCCCTGTGATGGACTAGCGATCTGTCCAGGGTGTTCCCCTGCATTTTGCAGTATGTGGACTGACTCAAGCAGACACGCATGACCCCAAATGAAGAAATAAGTTGGTTAGAAGATGAATGGATAAATAACTACAATAGAGGTGCTGTGCAATCTGTGCCAAGTCTGTGTTTTACAGTGCCTAGATGTGGAGTGTGCAGAGTGCAGTTCTGGTGTGTTTGTGTGTCTGTGTGTGCTGATTAAAGTGTACTCCAGATTGGGGCCAAATGGCCTGCGGGAAAAAGGCTACTTCTCATTTTTTCTGCAGTTGCAGTCAAGGAGCAGAAGCGATTCCCTGAAAACAACAAACAAATGAGTCAGATTGAGGACCTTCACTATATTCCCGGCTTTGGTAGGCATCACTTGCTGTAGTTGGACTCCAGTTCTGGGACTTTAGCTTGGATAGTACTTTTAGCCGATCACATTGATTTAAAGGTTTAAGGTAGACCATCCTTTTTTACCATAGTGTTGATGTGACAGGACCATGATAGGTTATACGTGATGTGTACATCCAAGTAACAACAATTGACCACTCTCTCCACAGAGTCCAGTGAATCATAAGTCAACTTCTGCTTTATTGTTTTAAATCCATCTATTCAATATCTATACACACTTATTCCTAATCAGGGTCACAGAATCTATTTCGAAAGAAAGGTACAGTTTATTTATGGGGCACTCACAGATGAACATCCACACGCTAACACTTAAGGGCAATTTAAGGTAACAAACAGACTAATGAATGACTGTGGGAAACCACAGTACCTGGAGTATACCCATGCAAGCGGAGAGAGAGGAGAATATAGAAACTCCACACATTAAAGCTCCTCATTGAGATTGAAACCTTGCTATGAGGCAACAGTTCTAACCAACAAGCCACTGTTCTAGCCACCTATGTCAACAGAAATTTGCTAAAACAATCAATAGACTACTTATCTATACAAGCTTTGGAATCGGCAATGTGGAGTTTTCTAATCTAACTATTTCTATTATGAAGTATAACTGTATTGGGCTTCAGCGTCTGACATAACAGAACAATGGCAACAACAACTAACGTAACAGGAGTATAATGTATAACAAACATTAATAAAGTCTCACGTAACAAGGCTTCATTGTATCATTAGAGATCCGGTTGCCGCATATTATACACCACGGATTTTGTATGTGCGAATCACCTGTTTTTATAAATCCATATTTTGAGTCCAACTCCTGGCATTGTCTATTAAATTCGTTTTTTGAAGTTGTAGACTTTTGTGTCTCTTCACTATTCACTATTTCATTTCAAAATAAATGATCGTTCTTAAATAGGTTAATAAAGAACATGGAAATAATTAATGATTTTTGTGCGGTCCGGTAACAATTGATCCACAGACCGGTACCGGTCCACGAATGTTGGGGACCAATGAAGTGAACACAATAACAAACAAGCAATGAGTCACCTTCCGACAGTATCCTTATGGTATGTAAAAATGAAAGACTAGATTGGAAAACAAGCATTAGTGTGTGAGTGTGCAACTACTGAAATAATACAAATAGCTTCAGCAAAAAATAGGAAGCAGCTCTTCTAGATGCATGAGGTTTTGTTCATGTTTAAAGACAGCAAGTTAGGCCATTTTCAAAAGATTACAAGTCCTTAGGAGACTACACTACCAAACACAAAGTGAGTGATGTCTGTCATTTAGCCAAAATGCTGGGTAGTTGTTGTACAATGTGATGCACTTGCCAAAAAGGAAACAAGTTTGGGCTATACAGAATCCCAGTGGAAAAAGAAAACCAGAAATGAGAAATTTGTGAATTGCTGCCATTAAACATCTAAACAATAAAAGGTAAGCTTACATAAACAATATTATGTGACAACTATATTAATGATTTTCAGCTGTACATGTACATCTTACTTGGTTTATTGTTGTGAACTAAGGAAATCACCACTGTTGCCTTGATTATGTCATCAATGCGTTCATCTTCTAATCTTGTAATTTGTGGTCACAGGTATGCTGGAGCCTAGCCCAGCGCACATAGGAAAAGGGCAGGAGTACATCCTATACAGGTTGTCTATCTGACTCCTGACCATACTAACCACAACGACACTGTGCTGCCTAGTTACAATATTTTTTGATAAATTTACAGATGGATTTGCTGTTGTATACATCAACTGAAATGCAACTTATATTCACTATTTTGATCAATCTTATGTAGTAATGAAACAATATGTTACGCTTGTGTTAATCCATTGGTTTTTTAAAAAAAAAATATATAACCTTTTGGAGATATGTCATTTTAAATGTGCTTTACATAGCTTGCAATTCTTTTTATTGGGGGTACAATAAGATATAATTAAAAGTACTATGTAAAATGAGGGATACTCCAAAAATGTATCTAAACATTGTCACTCAAAGGTGAGATTGTATTTATGTCAAGATGGATCACTGTCATTGAGAAAATATCCAAAAAAATCTAAAGGAATAGTTGATGTGTATATAGATAGATAGATAGATAGATAGATAGATAGATAGATAGATAGATAGATAGATAGATAGATAGATAGA
>JAOTRA010000008.1:2460796-2473417 GCA_026260255.1 Pseudolaguvia tuberculata | reverse complement strand
AGATAGATAGATAGATAGATAGATAGATAGATAGATAGATAGATAGATAGATAGATAGATAGATAGATAGATACATGTGTTGACTTACAGCCAATCTAAAACAGAATACTGTTGGGTTCATTATTAAATTGGTAATCATGAAAAAGTTTATGTCGGTTACTCAAAATGGAACAACAATGTCCTTATGTCAGTGGAAACTTTTACTTTTCTTTATCTTTTGAAGCTAAAATATAAAAAGGAAAAACTGGATATTTAAAAAATATATAAATCATACCTGTAGGGTGGATGCAGCTGAGTCACTAGTCTCAGTCAATCCAGTGCTTCTTGGAATACTAGACACAATGTATCTTGTCCCCTTTGGCACAGGTTGTCTAACTACCAGTTTTCCTTTTCTAGTCTCTGCTAGAAATAAACTGTACCAGTAGGCATCGTTAGAGACAAGAGTGGAATCTGCAATGGTAGAGTTCCTCTCACTTATCACACTGTTTCTAGAAGGAGGAGCAACTTTACTTTGTTTTGGCTTCTGACATTTTAGCACAATGGTCACTAGTATTGTGATCAGTAACAGGAATGACACTGAACCCAGTCCAATTACCAGATACAGGTTTAAATCAGAGAAAATGTCATATTCCAAAGTTACTTCCATCATGTCTGCATAGCTTTTTAGTGCTGTTTCCACTGTAGACAGTTTGATGGTAACTGTAGCAGAGAGAGAGGGGTCTCCGTTATCCTTGGCGATCACCACCAGTCGCTGGTGGCGTGAATCTCTGTAACTAAACATTCTTGTAGTCCGGATCTCCCCATTGTATTGGTCCAGGCTAAATAAGGTAGCATCTGTGTTCTGGAGGAACTGGTATGTAATCCTTGAGTTGTGCACTGAGTCTGTGTCTATAGCAATTACTTTGGTTATCAGAGTTCCTTTATCAGTAGACCTTGGTATTCTTTCTTCCACCACTGAGCCATGGGCACGCCACGGAGACACTATAACTGGAGTGTTATCGTTCTGGTCTATAATAATAATGTGAACAGTTACATTACTACTCAATGGAGAAACACCAGAGTCTCTGGCCTCAACATGAAAAAGAAACTCTTTCTCTATCTCATAATCAAATGTTTTTAGTGCATATAGATTACCGTTTTCTGGATTAATAGAGAAGAGCATAGACATGGAAGTGTTCACTATTTCTTTTTCTATTATAAAATATACCAAATACTGATTTTCATGAAGGTCAGGGTCGTGTGCACTAAGGGAGCCCAATGATGCCCCTGGCTGGTTATTTTCCATCACTTGTATGGTATAAAATGATTTTTGAAACTGAGGGACATTGTCATTAACGTCCAGTAATTCAAGTGTCAAAGTTTCATTGTCACTTAAAGGAGGCTTTCCTTTGTCAGTAACAGTAAATGTGATGTCATATTCCAGGGCCTGCTCCCGGTCTAAAGGTTCTGAAACTAACAGCTCATAATAGTTGTCGGATGTTTCTCTGAGTTTAAACGGGTGCTTATCAGAAATAGTAATAATAATTTCGCCATTTTCTCCCGAATCTTTATCACTTACACTAATCACTGCAATAACTGTACCTACAGCTACATCCTCTTTAATAGGACTTGAAAATGATTTAATGGAAATTTCTGGATGATTGTCATTCATATCATTGATCAGTATAGTTAGCTTGCATCTTCCAGATAGCGAATTTGCACCTTTGTCTTTAGCTACTATTTCCGCATCGTAAATCCTAAAGTCCTCATAATTGATCATTTCTTTAACTCGTATTTCACCATTATTTGGGTTTAATAAAAACGTAGCTTGCGTTTTCTCAGACGTATAGAGACTAAATGAGTACTCAATATCAGAATTCGTACCCTCATCCTTGTCTGTTGCATTTAATTTGATAACAAAACTACCAATAGGTGAATTTTCCATGAGATTTATACTATAACTGTCTTTATCAAACTGAGGGGCGTTGTCGTTAGTGTCTACTACACGAACGATAATTTTAGCTGTTCCAGAGCGCACAGGCGATCCGCCATCTACTGCAGTAAGTATGAGATTATGCATAGCCCTTTCTTCGCGGTCTAAAGCGGATTTTAAAATTAAATCCGTAAATTTCGAGCCATCCCGCCCAGTATGAATTTCGATATTAAAATGATCATTTTCGCTGAGGTAATATGTTTTCACTGAGTTTGAGCCGACATCTGGGTCAAGGGCATTTGGTAAAGAAAACCTTTCTCCTAGGGGTGTTGATTCCGATATATCCAGATGAATAATATCCCGACGAAAGTGTGGCGAATTGTCATTAATGTCCATTATCTCAAGTTCAATGTTGAACATTCTTACTGGATTTTCAATGATGGCATCCAATTTTAAAAAGCACGTTGTAGCTGTTTTAACATTGCACAATTTTTCCCTGTCCATTTTCTCTACAATATAAAGCTCTCCCGTCTCTTTATTAACATCCAAATATTTTTTCTCAGCAAGGAAATCTAGACGAATCTTTCGTGCAGTCAGAGATTTCGCATCAAGTCCTAAATCGGCTGCGAGATTTGAAACAACAGACCCTTCTTTCATTTCTTCCGGTATCGAATAGTGAGTAACAGCAAACGCAGAGTATACTACCGAGAACATAAGAAGGGATATTACGACATACCTCCGGGATGGCAACTTCGTAATGTTGTTCTTCATTGTATGGATTTGAGATATTAGTCGAGGGAATGAAAAAAAAATCTATAATTTGACAGTGAATGTTAACAGATGAGCTATCCAGATTTCCAGCGTTTTTATCAGGTACTCGGGTACTGTATTGTCGCTTGTATTCCACAAAAGCAATGCCAAATCGACAAAACTGGCTATAGACAAAAACGTAGTCATGCCACACAAACTAACGGCTCGTTTTGCTGGTGAACAGCGACACTTTGTGCACATACTTTTTAAATACATTTTTCCCCCTAACAATATTCTTTTTTAAATGGTTGCATTTATATTACATGTATGGGTGTACCTTGTTTTATAAACAAATGTAAAATATAGTTTTCAATGATTCTTTCAGTAATGTCAGCTTGGATTGTGTTAAACAATTTTATAGACACAATAAAAAAATTCCGTAGTTGATATTTATACTATACTATGTTTCAAGATTATCAATAATATCCACCTTATGTCCTCATTCTATAATTCAAATGAAGATCTGCAGGTTTCATATGTATTAACAAAGGAGTTCTATTGGATTTTGTTATTTTGATATTTTTTTAGCACACCACAATAACATGACCTGGTGGTTACTTTTAATAAAAATACATAGAACTGACTATTTCTATACAGTTAGTTCTAGATATTTTAATTAAAAGTAAACATCAGGTCACAGTATTGTGGTGTGCTATAAAGTAAATTCTACTTTCTATGGTAAAAAAGAATGTTTTTCACCAAATGGTAATACAGTTTCAGTAGCAGTATGAACAAAATTATTATTACCTGTAAAGTGGATGCAGCTGAGTCACTAGTTTCACTCAATCCTGTGCTTCTTGGTATACTAGACACAATGTATCTTGTCCCCTTTGGTACAGGTTGTCTGACTACCAACTTTCCCTTTCTGGTCTCTGCGAGGAATAAACTGTACCAATAGGCATCGTTTGAGACCAAAGTGGAATCTGCGATGGTAGAGTTCCTCTCACTTATCACACTGTTCCTACAGGAAGGAGCGGCTTTGCTGGTCTTTGGTTTTTGGCATTTCAGTATGATAGACGCCAATATGGTAATCAATAACAGAAATGACACGGAACCCAGTCCGATTACCAGATACAGGTTTAAATCAGAAAAGATATCATATTCTAAAGGCACTTCAGTCATGTCTGCATAACTTTTAAGTGCAGTCTCCACGGTGGACAGTTTGATGGTGACAGTAGCCGAGAGAGCGGGCTCTCCGTTATCCTTGGCGATCACTACCAGTCGCTGGTGACGGGAGTCTCTATAACTGAACATTCTTGTAGTCCGGATCTCTCCATTGTATTGGTCCAGGCTAAATAATGTAGCATCAGTGTTCTGGAGAAACTGGTATGTAATCCTGGAGTTGTGGACAGAGTCTGTGTCTATAGCAATTACTTTGGCTATCAGAGTTCCTTTATCAGTTGATCTTGGTATTTTATCTTCAACCACTGAGCCATGTGCGCGCCAGGGAGACACTATGACTGGACTGTTATCATTTTGGTCCATGATTATAACGTGCACGGTTACGTTGCTGCTGAGTGGAGGAATCCCAGAGTCTCTGGCCTCAATATGAAAAGTAAACTCTTTCTCTATCTCATAATCAAATGTCTTTAGTGCGTAAAGATTACCATTCTCTGGATTAATCGAGAAGAGCATTGACATAGATGTATTCACAATTTCTTTTTCTATGATGAAATAAACAAGATATTGATTTTCATGGAGATCTGGGTCAACGGCCGTTAAAGAACACAACAAAGATCCAGGTGGATTATTTTCTGACACCTCTATCGCATATATTGATTGAGAAAAACATGGAATGTTGTCGTTAACGTCCAGAAGCTCAAGAGTTATAGTTTCATTATCAGATAACGGAGGATTTCCTCTATCGGTAACGGTGAATGTGATGTCATATTCTGCAACGTTTTCACGGTCCAGTGGTTTTGAAACAACGAGCTCGTAATAATTGTCTGATAATTCTTTTAAGGAAAAAGGCATGTTTTCAGGTATACGAACGTCAGTATGGCCATTTTCACCTGAATCTTTATCACTTAAACTAATTACTGCGATAACCGTAGCTACAGACACATCCTCTTTAATTGGATTCGAGAATGATTATATGGATATTTTCGGATGATTATCGTTCATATCTGTCACTACTATTGTTACTTTGCATTGCCCCGACAAACTACTTACTCCCTTATCTGTCGCTATTATCTCCATGTCATAAATTCTAAAATCTTCATAGTTAATAACTCCGTTAACTCTAATCTCACCATTAGAAGGGTTTAAATTGAACGTTTCCTGCGTCTTCTCAGATGTGTACAGACTAAACGAATAAACTATATCTGAATTGGAACCCTCATCCAGATCTGTTGCGTTTAACTTCACTACCAGACTTGCAATTGGGGAATTTTCCATTAAATCTATTGTATAACTTTCTTTATCAAATTTAGGGGTGTTGTCATTTGTATCTAGCACCCGCACTATAATGCTCGCTGTGCCGGATCGCGCTGGGACTCCGCCATCTACAGCGGTAAGAATCAGTCTGTGCACAGCCTGTGTCTCTCTGTCTAAAGCCTGTCTAAGAATTAAGTCTGCAAACTTTGCACCGTCTCTACCTGTCTGCATTTGGATATCAAAATGTTTGCTCTCACTCAAACGATACGTTTTAATAGAATTCGTTCCAATATCAGGATCAACTGCATTACTAAGAGAAAATCGTTCACCCTGAGAAGTAGACTCTGAGATATCCAAATGAATTGTGTCCCTGCGAAACCGGGGTGCGTTGTCATTTATATCGACAATTTCAATTTCTATATTAAATATTCTTATCGGATTCTCTAATGTAACCTCTATTTTAATGAAGCATGTTGTTATCTTAGAACAAAGAGACTCTCTGTCAATCTTTTCCAAAATGTAAAGCTCACCAGTGTCTTTGTTTATTTCAAGGTATTTTTTGTTTGAAATTACATCTAACCTTATTTTTCGGCTGCCCAACATTGTCACGTCCAGTCCCAAATCTGCAGCTAAATTTGCCACAACAGATCCTGCCTTCATTTCTTCAGGTATAGAGTAGTGGGTAACAGCATACACACCCCATAAAAAGGTGAGAGAAAGAAAGGCTGATGCATAGCTCCATGGTTGTAGTATTATTCCACCTGCCATGATTTCCGTCTACACTAAGCGCAGAAATAACTCACAAAAAATGATTAGCAATAAAAAATTTCGGATGTTTTTTGACTCAAGAGAAACAGGGTAAGAAACATCTCAGTCGACGATGGAACGATTGTGTCAGCAAATCGCGTCGATTTGCGCATGTCCTAAAAATAAAATACTGTAATGGGGAAGACATATGCATTTTTGGACGAACAGCGACACATTGTGTTTGGGGTTGTACAAAAACTACACAATACTGTATTTGCCATTGACTAATGAAAGTGGCAAGACAAAGGTTAAAGTACAATAGTAAGATGGTGAACAAAAGGTACCGAGTCGGTATCTTGAGCACGGCAAATAATTTGCAAACAATAATTAGTCATTATGTAAACTTGCAATTTCTAGAATATGAGAACGTGTGTAAAGTAACAAATATTTTTCTATTATGAATCAATAATCGTATCGAAGCGACAAATGTGTTCAGAATGACACCTTGATACAAACGGAGATATAACACTTGGGGTTTTTTTAATGAGTGTCAAAACTCTTACCTGCAGAGTGGATGAAGCTGAGTCACTTGTCTGAGTTAGACCTGTGCTTCTCGGTATGCTTGACACAATGTATCTTGTACCCTTTGGCACGGGTTGCCTAACTACCATCTTTCCCTTTCTGGTCTCAGCGAGGAATAAACTGTACCAATAGGCATCGTTGGAGACCAAAGTGGAATCTGCGATGGTAGAGTTCCTCTCACTTATCACACTGTTCCTACAGGAAGGAGCGGCTTTGCTGGTCTTTGGTTTTTGACATTTCAGTATGATAGACGCCAATATGGTAATCAGTAACAGAAACGACACTGAACCCAGTCCGATTACCAGATACAGGTTTAAATCAGAATATATGTCATATTCTAAAGGCACTTCAGTCATATCAGCATAGCTTTTAAGTGCAGTCTCCACCGTTGACAGTTTGATGGTGACAGTAGCAGAGAGAGAGGGCTGTCCGTTATCCTTGGCGATCACTACCAGTAGCTGGTGACGCGAGTCTCTGTAACTAAACATTCTTGTGGTCCGGATCTCTCCATTGTATTGGTCCAGGCTAAATAATGTAGCATCAGTGTTCTGTAGAAACTGGTATGTAATCCTGGAGTTGTGGACAGAGTCGGTGTCTATAGCAATTACTTTGGCTATCAGAGTTCCTTTATCTGTCGATCTCGGTATTTTTTCTTCCACAACTGATCCGTGTGCGCGCCAAGGAGAAACTATAACTGGAGAGTTATCGTTTTGATCCATGATAATAACGTGAACCGTTATATTACTACTAAGTGGTGGAATACCAGAGTCTCTGGCCTCAATATGAAAAAGAAACTCTTTTTCAATCTCATAATCAAATGTCTTTAGTGCGTAAAGATTACCGTTCTCTGGATTAATCGAGAAGAGCATTGACATGGAGGTATTCGCAACTTCCTTTTCTATTATGAAATAAACCAAATATTGGTTTTCATGGAGATCAGGGTCGTTTGCGGTGAGTGAATGAAGTAATGCTCCAGGTGGATTATTTTCCATAACCTGCAGCGTATAAAATGATTTAGGAAACTGAGGAACATTATCATTAACGTCCAGCAATTCTAGAGTTACTGTTAAATTATCAGATAATGGAGGGTTTCCTCGGTCTGTAACAGCAAATGTAATCTCATATTCAGCAATTTTTTCACGGTCCAGTGGTTCTGTAACTACGAGTTCATAGTAATTATCTGATGTTTTTTTTAGCCCAAATGGTAATTTGTCAAAAATATCAACGTCCATTTGTCCATTTTCTTCCGAATCTTTATCACTTAAGCTAATTACTCCAATGACAGTACCTACAACTACATTCTCTTTAATTGGGTTTGTGAATGATCTGATTGTTATTTCGGGATGATTGTCATTCATATCCAAAATTAAAATTCTAACTTTACAGTTACCAGATAAAGCATTTTTTCCACTGTCTGTTGCTACAACTTCCATGTCATAAATTCTAAAATCTTCATAATTAATCATTTCCTGAACTCTAATTTCCCCGGTATTTGGATTTAAATTAAACGTTTTCTGCGTTTTCTCTGTTGTATATAAACTATATGCGTAGGTGATGGCAGAATTGGAACCTTCATCGGCGTCACTTACATTTAATTTTACAACAAGACTTCCAATCGGGGAGTTTTCTGTAATATTAATTGTGTAGCTGTCTTTATCAAACTGAGGGGCGTTGTCGTTTGTGTCAAGAACGCGCGCGATGACTCTGGCTGTGCCGGAGCGCGCAGGAACTCCGCCATCCACAGCAGTGAGTATTAGATTATGAACTGGGGCTGCCTCCCTGTCTAACTGTTTCTTCAAAATTAAATCTGTAAATTTCGATCCATCACGACCAGTTTGGATTTCGATGGAAAAGTGATCGCTGTCACTTAGATAATACGTTTTAACTGAATTTATTCCCATGTCAGGATCAAGTGCGTTATTTAATGAAAATCGTTCTCCAACAAGAGTTGATTCAGAAATGTCTAAATGCATCGTATCTCTTCGAAAATGAGGAGCATTGTCGTTGATATCAATAATTTCCAGCTCAATGTTAAACATCCTTTCTGGCTCTTCTATGGTTGCATCAAGTTTCAAAATGCACGTTGCTGCAGATTTACTAGGGCAAATGTATTCACGGTCGATTTTTTCGATAATGAAGAGCTCTCCTGTTTCTTTGTTTATATCCAAATATTTTCTATTAGACATAGTATCCAGTCGTATTTTGCGATTGCTTAACGTCCTAACGTCTAGTCCAAGGTCCGTTGCTAAATTAGCTACTAGCGAACCTGCATCCATTTCCTCAGGAATAGAATAATGGGTAACAGCCGATGCTGTGTTGAAAAAAGAGGACAAACCAACGTATACAACGTACCTTATCGTTAGCGAACGTCTTTGTCTAACATCCATTGTCCTGTCTTAGTCCTTACCCGAGGAAATATCAATCGTCTTGTAGACAATTTCCAGAGGAAGGTTTAACTAGTTGCAAGCGTCACAGTGCTGTGTCTTTTAAAATGTTGTACAGAAGGATTGTGAAGCAGACACAAAGAGCTGAGCTACTGTTCCGTATAATCGTGAAAGGGAGTGACGAAAAATAAATATGTTTCGTGGAGGACAGCGACACTCTGCGCAGCGCATAGCAAAATGCAATAGTGAAATACATTTCTTTCCCACTGTAGCTGTAGCAAGAAAATTGCATAATTCCTACTTAAAACATTTAACTCGAGATATCTGCCTAAAATGTATTTTCCATCCGGAAAATATTATGATTTAAAACGATGTCATTACAATTGAGCGATATATCCAAATAAATAAAAATAGGTTTGCTAAAAGATACATTACAAATGAATGACTCTTAAACTAAAAATCATTGCTTGTAAGTAAAGGGACTATCTGCAATTATACTTTCATAAACCTTTTTTGTTAAAGTAATTGTCTCCTACCTGTAAAGTGGATGCAGCAGTGTCACTAGTCTCAGTTAGTCCTGTGCTCCTTGGAATACTGGACACAATGTATCTTGTGCCCTTTGGCACAGGTTGTCTGACTACCAGCTTTCCTTTTCTGGTCTCTGCAAGAAATAAACTGTACCAGTAGGCATCGTTGGACACCAATGTGGAATCTGCGATGGTAGAGTTCCTCTCACTTATTACGCTGTTCCTACACGGAGGAGCAGCTTTACTTGCCTTTGGTTTTTGACATTTCAGCACGATGGACACCAATATGGTAATCAGCAACAGGAAAGACACTGAACCCAGTCCGATTACCAGATATAGGTTTAAATCAGAGAATATGTCATATTCTAAAGGCACTTCTGTCATTTCTGCATAACTTTTAAGCGCAGTCTCCACGGTGGACAGTTTGATGGTGACAGTAGCAGAGAGAGAGGGCTGCCCGTTATCTTTGGCGATCACCACTAGTCGCTGGTGACGCGAGTCTCTGTAACTGAACATTCTCGTAGTCCGAATCTCTCCATTGTATTGGTCCAGGCTAAATAATGTAGCATCAGTGTTCTGAAGGAATTGATATGTAATTCTGGAGTTGTGCACAGAGTCGGTGTCTATAGCAATAACTTTGGCTATCAGAGTTCCTTTATCAGTGGATCTCGGTATTTTTTCTTCCACAACTGAGCCTTGCGCCCGCCAAGGGGACACTATAACGGGAGTGTTGTCGTTCTGGTCTACAATGATAATGTGCACGGTCACGTTACTGCTGAGGGGAGGAACACCGGAATCCCTGGCTTCAATATGGAAAAGAAACTCTTTCTCTATCTCGTAGTCAAATGTTTTCAATGCGTAAAGATTACCGTTTTCTGGATTAATCGAGAAGAGCATCGACATGGACGTGTTCACTATTTCCCTTTCTATTATGAAGTAAACTAGATACTGATTTTCATGGAGATCGGGGTCGTGCGCATTAAGGGAAGCCAGTAAAGCTCCAGGAGGATTATTTTCCACTACCTGAATCGTATAAAATAATTGTGCAAACTTTGGCACGTTGTCATTTACATCCAGCAATTCAATGGTTACCGTTTCGTTATCAGATAACGGAGGGTTTCCTCGGTCTGTAACAGTAAATGTAATGTCATATTCTGCAACTTTTTCACGATCCAGTGGTTTAGATACCAAGAGCTGGTAATAATTCTCAGACGATTCTTTCAGTTCAAATGGTAAATGTTCAGGAATGTGAACATCAATTTGGCCATTTTCATTCGAATCTTTATCACTTACACTAATCACTGCGATAACTGTCCCTACATCTATGTCTTCCTTAACCGGATTTGAAAATGATCGAACTGAAATTTCAGGATGGTTGTCATTCATGTCAGTAACCATGATAGTTACTTTACATTGGCCCGATAATGAATTAGTACCTTTATCCTTTGCTACAATTTCCATGTTATAAATCCGGAAATCCTCATAATTAATCGATTCTTTAAATCGTATCTCACCAGTGTCTGGGCTTAAACTAAAAACCTCTTGTGCCTTTTCAGACGTGTAAAGGCCGAAAGAGTATACAATATCTGCGTTAAAACCTTCATCTAAATCAGTTGCATTTAGTTTAATGACAAGGCTACCTATTGGTGAGTTTTCTGTGACATTGAATGTATAGCTTTCCCTATCAAACTTGGGTGCGTTGTCATTTGTGTCCTGAACTCGAACAACGATACTAGCTGTACCGGAGCGCGCAGGAATGCCGCCATCGACAGCAGTTAGTATTAGATTATGAACAGCTTGAACTTCACGGTCTAAAGCCTTTTTCAAAATTAAATCAGCAAATTTAGAGCCGTCTCTACCAGATTGTATCTCAATATCAAAATGATCACTTTCACTCAGGTAGTATGTTTTAACCGAATTGGATCCAACATCAGAGTCCACTGCATTATTAACAGAAAATCTTTCCCCTGCTGGCGTAGATTCCAAAATGTCCAAGTGAATAGTGTCGCGTCGGAAATGAGGATCATTGTCATTTATATCAGTTATTTCTAATTCTATATAAAATATACGCACAGGATTTTCCAAAATCATCTCCATTTTTAAAAAACACGTCGTAGTAGTTTTAGCAGGACACAGATATTCACGGTCAATTTTTTCTAAGATGAACAGCTCGACATTTTCTTTGTTTATGTCGAGATATTTCTTGTTAGCGATAACATCAAGTCGTACATTCCGTTTAATTAAAGTCTCTGGATCCAGTTCTAAATCGGTAGCTAGATTAGCAACGACGGATCCTTCCTCCATCTCTTCAGGGATAGAATAGTGTGTTACAGTAAGCGACGTGTGAATCATGGCAGAGAATAAGATAACCACCGAGACGTACCTTCTCAAGCACCACGCTTTTATCATTACACCCATTGTCTCCTTCTATTGTTTCCTCCTGACAAAATCAACTGTTCGCACACAATCACTTCAAACTCCAAAATGGAAAATGAAATAAATACCGTTATTTCGTTTCCCGATAAACAAAAAAAAGAAAACCGATTAAAGCAGAACTTCGACAATAATTATAAATCCTTTAAAGCACACGACGCCTTTCTGTTCGCTCAGTGATAATCTGTGCTTGCGGATGTGACACACGCCCAGTGGTCAGCCCTCTAGTTTTCTAGAATATAGCGCCACTTTGTGCACACTGACAATAATATTTTTCATTTTGGCATATTTAAATAAAAAAGAATTAGGTTTCAAATAGCAAAAAGAAAGACTTAACCTGTTATATGTTAAGACTTTATGTTCTTTAGATTGTACAATTGATAAAATTTCATGGAATATTTAACCAGAGATCTAACAATACTGTACATATGTATGGTCATATTCAAAGAATAGTCATCATATCAAATTCTAAATTATTTTAGCTATATGCATCCATTATATCTGCTATATGGTCTACGTTAAGGTTTTTCTCGCTTACGCTAAAAACAACATGCAGTTTAAAGCATCTAATAATTTGTAAAAGAAAGAATAGCACGACCTCTCAAATGTTTATGTGGTCTTGCACCATTATTTGCAACCTTACCTGTAAAGTGGATGCAGCAGAGTCACTAGTCTCAGTTAGTCCTGTGCTCCTTGGAATACTGGACACAATGTATCGTGTGCCCTTTGGCACAGGTTGTCTGACTACCAGCTTTCCTTTTCTGGTCTCTGCGAGAAATAAACTGTACCAGTAGGCATCGTTGGACACCAATGTGGAATCTGCGATGGTAGAGTTCCTCTCACTTATTAC
>JAOTRA010000008.1:2437753-2457280 GCA_026260255.1 Pseudolaguvia tuberculata | reverse complement strand
GACCTGACGTGAAAGGGGAAAAAGGACCTGACCTGACGTGAAAGGGGAAAAAAGACCTGACCTGACGTGAAAGGGGAAAAAGGACCTGACCTGATCTGACTTGAAAGGGAAAAAACATGACCTGACTTGACTTGAAAGAGAAAAAACATGACCTGACTTGTTGATGTAATGAGATGAGAACAAAACGAGAAACCGACTGTACTTGACAAGACAAGATCAAAAACTTACATGATCATGATCAGACTCGGGACAAGAGGCAAAAAGGCAAAAGGGCAAGACGGGAGAAAAGGGCAAAAAGGGTGAAAAAGGGCATGAAGCGTAGAAAGGGCAAAAAAAGGCATGAAGGGCAAAAAGGGCAGAAACAGTGCCAGTACTCTCCATTCTATGAATGCCTCCTGGCGTTCTCCTAGGGAGACCCTCCAGAGACAGGGGCGTGAGACGACAGAGAGGCGAGACGAGAACCTGAACTAGACAAGAGCCAGAACCAAATAAGACAGGGGCACGAGACGAGACAGGGACACGAGACAAAAGAGGGGGCTGAGATGGGAACCAGAGCAAGATGAGACAGGGGCACGATATGAGAGAGGTGACCGAGACGAGAGAGCAGAGCGAGACGAGAGAGGGGAGCGAGAATAGAGAGGAGACCTGAGACGGGAACCCGGGAGCGAAATGAAAGAGGGGACCTGAGACGGGAACAGGGAGCGAAACGGGAAAGGGGAACTGAGATGAGAACCGGGAACAAGACGAGAGAGGGAACGTGAGACCAGAACCATGAACGAGACAAAAGAGGGGACCTGAGATGAGAACCAGGGCAAGACGAGAGAGGAAACAGAGACGAGAACCATGGCGAGACAAGAGAGAGGACCGAGAAATGAACCAGGGTGAGAGAGGGAACCGGGACGAGAACCAAGTCGAGATGAGAAAAGGGACCGAGATGAGAACCAGGGTGAGACGAGAGGGGGGACCAAGACGTGAACCAGGGAGAGAAAGGGGACCGAGACCAGAACCAGGGTCACAAAGGGTATGAGACGAAAACAGGAACCAGGACAAGAGAGGGGATGAGACAAGAACGAGATCAGAACCAGGGAGAGACAGGGGACAGAGACGAGAAGGCAAGATGAGAGAGGGGCCGAGACGAGAAACAACGCGAGACGAGCGAGGGGACTGAGACGAAAACCAGGATGAGAGAGGGGACCGAGATGAGAACCAGGGTGAGAGAGGGGATGGGATGAGAAAGAGACGAGAACCAGGGCAAGAGAGGGAACTGAGATGAGAACCAGGGCAAGAGATGGAACCGAGACAAGAACCAGGGTGAGAGAGGTAACTGAGACGAGAACCAGGGTGAGAGAGGGGACAGAGATGAGAACCAGGGTGAGAGAGGAAACCAAGATGAGAACCAGGGCGAGAGAGAAGACAAGACAATAACCAAGGTGAGACGCAAGAGGGACCGAGATTAGAACCAGGGCGAGACGAGAGAGGGGACCGAGACGAGAACCAAGGCAAGAGAGAGGACTGAGACAAGAACCAGGGTGAGAGAGGGGATGAGACAAAATGAGATGAGAACCAGGGCGAGACGAGAGAGTGGACCGAGATGAGAACCGGGAACAAGAGAAGAGAGGAGACCTGAGTCGAGAACCAGGGTGAGAGAAGGGACGAGACAAGAACCAGGGTGAGAGAGGGAACCAAGATGTAAACCATGGCAAAAGAGAAGGCAGAGACAAGAACCAAGGTGAGAGAAGGGACCGAGACGAGAACCAGACAAGAACCAGGTCGAGAGAGAGAAACAAGATAAGGACCAGGGCGATTGAGGGGACCAAGATGAGAACCAAGGTGAGAGAGGGAACCGAGAGGAGAACCAGGGCAAGAGAGGGGACAAGACAAGAATGAGATTAGAACCAGGGCAAGAGAGGAGACCGAGACGAGAGCCAGGGCGAGAGAGGGGACCAAGACAAGAACCAGGGTGAGAGAGGGGAGCGAGATGGGAAGCAGGGCAAGAGAGGGGACAAGACAAGAATTAGATGAGAACCAGGCCGAGAGAGGGAACCGAGACAAAAATCAGGGCAAGATGAGAGAGGGGACTGAGACGAGAACCGGGAACGAGACAAGAGAGGAGACCTGAGATGAGAACCAGGGCAAGACGAGAGAAGGGACCGAGATGAGAACCAGGGCAAGAGAGGGGACTGAGGTGAGAACCAGTGTGAGACACGAGAGGGGCCCGAGTTGAGAACCAGGGGGAGAGAGGGGACCGAGACAAGAACCAAGGCGAGATGGGAGAGGGGACTAAGGTGAGAACCGGGAATGAGACAAGAAAGGAGACAAGAACCAAGGCGAGAGAAGGGACCGAGACGAGAACCAGAACCAGAGCGAGAGAGCAGATGAGACGACAACGAGAAACAGAGCGACAGAGGGAACCGAGACAAGAACCAGGGCAAGAGAGGGGACCAAGATGAGAACTAGGGTGAGAGAGGGAACTGAGACGAGAACAAAGGCAAGAGAGGGAACTGAGACAAGAACCAGGGCGAGAGAGGGGACCAAGACATGAACCATGGCAAGCGAGTGGACAGAGACAAGAATCAGGGCGAGAGAAGAGACCGAGGCGTGTACCAGGGCGAGCGAGGGGACGAGACGAGAACAAGACAAGAACCAGTGCGAAAGAGGGGACGAGACAAGAACCAGGTTGAGACAAGAGAGGGGACCGAGGCGAGAACCAGGGAGAGAGAGGGGGGATGAGATGAGAATGAGACGAGAACAAAGGCAAAAGAGGGGACGAGACAAGAACCAGGCCGAGAAAGGGGACCGAGGCGAGAACCAGGGAGAGAGAGGGGGGGATAAGATGAGAACCAGGAACGAGACAAGAGAGGAGACCTGAGAAAAAAACCAGGGCGAGAATAGGGACCGAGACAAGAACACGAGACAAGAACCAGAACCAGAGCGAGAGAGGGGATCAGATGACAATGAGAACCAGAGTGAGAGGGGAACCGAGATGAGAACCAGAGCAAGAGAGGGAACCGAAATGAGAAGCAGGGCAAGGGAGGGGGCCGAGGTGAGAACCAGGGCGAGAGAGGGGACCAGATGAGAACAAGACAAGAACAAGGGCGAAAGAGGGGATGAGACAAGAACCAGGGTGAGACAAGAGAGGGGACCAAAGCAAGAACCAGGGCGAGAGAGGGGATGAGACGAGAATGAGACAAGAACAAGGGCAAAATAGGGGATGAGACAAAAACCAGGTGAGATGAGAGAGGGGTCCGAGACGAGATCCAGGAACGAGACAAGAGATGAGACCTGAGACAAGAACCAGGGCGAGAATAGGGACCGAGACTAGAACCAGAACCAGGGCGAGAGAGGTAACCGAGATGAGAACCAGGGCAAGAGAGGGGACAGAGACGAGAACCAGGGTGAGAGAAGGAACCGAGAGGAGAACCAAGGCAAGAGAGGGAACCGAGATGAGATGCAGGGCAAGAGAGGGGACCGAGACGTGAACCAGGGCGAGAGAGGGTACGAGACAAGAATGAGATGAGAACCAGGGCGAGGGAAAGAACCGAGATGAAAACCAGGGTGAGAAAGGGAACCAAAAGGAGAACCAAACCAAGAGAGGGAATGAGATGAGAAGCAGGGCGAGAGAGGGGACAGATGAGACCTGAGACAAGAACCAGGGCAAAAATAGGGACAGAGACGAGAACCAGAACCAGAGCGAGAGAGGGGATCAGATGACAATGAGAACCATAGTGAGAGGGGGAATCGAGACGAGAACCAGAGTGAGAGAGAACCCAGACAAGAACCAGGGTGAGAGAAAGAACCGAGACAAGAACGAGGGTGAGAGAGGGAACTGAGAGGAGAACCAAGGCAAGAGAGGGAACGAGATGAGAAGCAGGGCGAGAGAGGGGACAGAAGCGAGAAGCAGAGCGAGAGAGGGGACGAGACGAGAACCAGGGCGAAAGAGGGGACAAGACAAGAATGAGACAAGGACAAGGGGGGAAGAGGGGACGAAACAAGAACCAGGGTGAGACGAGAGAGGGGAGCGAGGCGAGAACCAAGGCGAGAGAGGGGATGAGATGAGAATGAGACGAGAACAAGGGCGAAAGAGGGAACGAAACAAGAACCAGGGTGAGACGAGAGAGGGGACCGAAACAAGAACCAGGGAAAGACATGAGAGGGGACTGAGACAAGACTCAGGAACGAGACAAGAACAAGGGCGAGAATATGGACCGAGATTAGAACCAGAACCAGAGCGAGAGAGGGGATCAGATGACAACGAGAACCAGAGTGAGAGAGGGAACCGAAATGAGAAGCAGAGTGAGAGAGGGAACCCAGACGGGAACCAGGGCGAGAGAAAAAACCGAGATGAGATACAGGGCGAGAGAGGGGATCGAGACGTGAACCAGGGCGAGAGAGGGGACGAGACAAGAATGAGATGAGAACCAGGGCGAGAGAGGGGACCGAGACAAGAAGCAGGGCAAGACGAGAGAGGGGACTGAGAAAGGAGACCTGAGACGCGACCAAAGGCGAGAGAGGCGATGAGACGAGAATGAAAACCAGGGCAAAAAAGGGGCCAAAGTGAGAACCAGGGCAAAAGAAGGGACCAGACGAGAACGAGACAAGAACCAGGGCGAGAGAGGGGATGAGACAAGAACCAGGGCGAGACGATAGAGGGGACCGAGACAAAAACCAGGGCAAGACATGAGAGAGGACCGACACAAGAACCGGGAACGAGACAAAAAAGGCTTCCTAGTCTCCGTGACAGTATCAGGGTGAGGCTTCCTAGCCTCCCTGACAGGAACAGTGTGAGGCTTCCTAGCCTCCGTGACAGGATCAGGGCAAGGCCCCCAGGACTCTTCAGGAACAGAACGATGCTCCCTAGCCTCCGTGACTGGATCAGGGCGAGGCTTCCTAACATCCGTGACAGGATCAGGATGAGGCTTCCTAGCCTCCGTGACAGAATCGGGGCGAGGCTTCCTAACCTCTGTGACAGGATCAGGGTGAGGCTTCCTAGCCTCCGTGACAAGATCAGGGTGAGTGTTCCTAGCCTCCATGACAGAATCAGGGCGAGGCCCCCAGGCTTCTTCAGGAACAGAACGAGCCCCCCAAGCCTCCATGACAGGATCAGGGCGAGGCTTCCTAACCTCTGTGACAGGATCAGGGCGAGGTTTGCTTGCCTCTGTGACAGGATCAGGGCGAGACCCCCAGGTCTCTTCAGAAACAGAACAAGGCCCCCAGGCCTCTTCAGGAGCCGAACGAGGCCCGCATGCCTCTTCAGGAGCAAAATTAGACTCCTCGACCACCTCCGGACCAGGCCGACGCTCCTCGACCACCTCCAGACCAGGCCGATGCTCCTCGACCACCTCTGGACCAGGTGGACGCTCCTCGACCAAAACTGACCCCACCAGGCACATCTCAGGGTGGGCTAGAAAAACAGCGGCCTCCACTGGGGTGAGGAAGTTGCATGTGGTGAGGAGATAGAGGAAGAGGTAGAGGAGGGCTCCATGAGATGCTGGTCAGAGTCCCAGGCTTGAGCTACCCAGTCCAGTGCTGTTAGACACAAATACACCAGCTCGCACTTGCTCCTGGGTGTGGCGAAAGCGTGTGGCTGGGATTTAAAAAAAAAGCCATGCACAAGCTTTCGGCATTTACCACTGCTGCCGTTGTATCTTGGTGGGAATGCGATGGGGGGAGTGCCGCCAATCCGCTGGGTGCAAATATGGTTGGATCATTCTGTCATGACGGGAGCGGGGAGTGGGATCGGGGGTAAGGAGCGCACCCAAAAGCAGGATTGGCAGAGAAAAAGGTACATTTTATTAAAGTAATAATAAATCCAACAAAAGCAAAAACAAGAACAAGAACTCTAGAAATGTAACGAAACGAGAACAAAACGAGAAACAGACTAGACTTGATAAGAGATCAAAAGCTTACATGATCATGATGAGACTCAGGAAACTGGGTAAAAAGACAAAAGGGCAAGATGGGAGAAAAGGGCGAAAGGGGCATAAAGGACAGAAAGGGCGAAAAAGAGCATAAAGGGCAGATAGGGCAAAAAGGGCGATGATTCAACAACCCTAAGAGAAATGCAGCCGGCTTATAAAGCGAGCGCAATTAGCGCACTACGAGACACCGACAGCGCGCCACACTCATCACAGAGGAGGGCGTGACAAATTGAAGTTGTATTTTCTATATTAAAAGGTTTGACTATATATTAAACTGATTGATGAAAGGATGCTGATCTGGACTTGTTACTGAAGATAGCAAACACTAGCTGGCAAGATAATAAAAAGAGTGACTAAAGTGGTACTATGACATTTCAACAATTTATATAATATTCAAAGTGTCATGTATTGCATTATTAGATAATTAGATTCAGCTATAACTTTTGTAATGACAAACTATAGTGAAGACCAAAACGTTTTTCATTCATTCATATTTAGGGGGACACAGGGGTTTGCTGGAGCCTATCCCAGAGTACATAGTGTGAGAGGCAGAGGTATACGAACAACCACTCACGCACACATTCACGCCTATTGTCACAAGGCGAGGGGGGGGGCAGGATCGGGAATGAGAATTCACCCACACGCAGGATTGGCGAGTCAATTTTCTGCATTTTATTCAACAAAAACAACAAAAAAAACAACAAGCAAAAGCAAACGAAAATAAGAAAAGGATTTAAACTAAAGAAAATACCGAAAAATGAAAAAAGGCAGGAACGAGGCGAAACGAGAACGAGACATGAACATGGACTGGAACTTGAACTTGGCATGAATAACATACATTCGCAAAAATGATCCAACGGCCCTAAGGGGAAAAACACCGGCTTATAATGCCGGTGAATCAGCACTAAACGAGACTCAGCTGCGCGCGCGCTCACACACACGAGCGCGCTCAAGCGCAGCCAAGCCCGTGCGCGCGCCGCTGCACACCGGCAGCGCGCTGGAAACGCTCAACTGAGAGGAGGACGTGACACCTATGAGAAATTTTGACTTGCACATCAACCTAATGTACATGTTTTTGGATGAGGGTAGGAGTACCTGGAGGAAACCCATGCAAGTGCGGGGAGAAAATATGAATATGTGAATCAAACCTGGGACCTTCTTGTTGTGTAGTGACCGTGGCTACCATGCTGCTACTAAAACATTATAGGAATTAAAGTTATGTTTTAAATTCAGAAGGTAAAAAGAATATTTTTTTTAATTAAATGATTAATGTAATGCATTCTGTGTATAGAAATATAACATACAATTATTGGGGTTTTTTTTACTTTGCTAAAGTAAAAAGGATGTCATATGAACATTAATTGCATAATCGCCTCAAATCTGCATGTGGTCATTAATATTAGTAGAATCACTTACCTGCAGAGTGGATGCAGCAGAGTCACTAGTCTCAGACAGCCCTGTGCTCCTTGGTAAACTGGACACAATGTATCTTGTCCCCTTTGGTACAGGTTGTCTAATTACCATCTTTCCTTTTCTGGTCTCAGCGAGGAATAAACTGTACCAATAGGCATCGTTGGAGACCAAAGTGGAATCTGCGATGGTAGAGTTCCTCTCACTTATCACACTGTTCCTACAGGAAGGAGCGGCTTTGCTGGTCTTTGGTTTTTGGCATTTCAGTATGATAGACGCCAATATGGTAATCAATAACAGAAATGACACGGAACCCAGTCCGATTACCAGATACAGGTTTAAATCGGAAAAGATATCATATTCTAAAGGCACTTCAGTCATGTCTGCATAACTTTTAAGCGCAGTCTCCACGGTGGACAGTTTGATGGTGACAGTAGCCGAGAGAGCGGGCTCTCCGTTATCCTTGGCTATCACCACCAATCGCTGGTGACGGGAGTCTCTGTAACTGAACATTCTTGTAGTCCGGATCTCTCCATTGTATTGGTCCAGGCTAAATAATGTAGCATCAGTGTTCTGTAGAAACTGGTATGTAATCCTGGAGTTGTGGACAGAGTCGGTGTCTATAGCAATTACTTTGGCTATCAGAGTTCCTTTATCGGTCGATCTCGGTATTTTATCCTCCACCACTGATCCGTGCGCCCGCCATGGGGACACTATAACTGGAGCGTTGTCGTTCTGGTCCATAATAATAATGTGCACGGTCACGTTGCTGCTAAGTGGAGGAACCCCAGAGTCTCTAGCCTCAACATGAAAGATAAACTCTTTCTCGATCTCATAATCAAATGTCTTTAATGCATAAAGATTACCATTCTCTGGATTAATTGAAAAAAGCATAGACATGGATGTGTTTGCGATTTCTCTTTCTATTATGAAATAAACTAGATACTGATTTTCATGAAGATCTGGGTCATGGGCAGTTATAGAACTCAACAAAGCTCCGGGAGGATTATTTTCCATCATCGTTATTATAATAACACTTTGTGGGAACTGAGGTGCGTTATCATTAATGTCGAGTAAATGAACGATTATAGTTTCATTGTCAGACAAAGGGGGATTTCCTTTGTCTGTTACTGTTAAAGTTATATCATATTCTGCGGTTATTTCTCGATCTAATGGTTCCGATATTAACAGTTCATAGTGATAATCAGATGACTTATTCAAAGTGAACGGTATGTTTTTGTTTATTGTAAGGATAACTTTGCCATTGTCTCCAGTGTCTCTGTCGCTTATACCCACAAGGGCTACGACCGTGCCGACTGGTGTGTCCTCTTTTACAGTGTTCTTCAGTGATTTGATGGTTATTTCCGGATAATTATCGTTTACGTCCATAATGTCCACTGTTATCCTACATTGACTGGAAAGCGGAACTTGGCCATTATCTTTCGCCTCTATGTGCATTTCAAATATTTTCATGTCTTCGAAATCTAAAGTTCCTTTAACAGTTATTTCGCCAGTTTGCGAATTCAAATAAAAAACGTCTTGCGTTTTTTCCGACGTGTAAAGCGTAAATGAATACGTTACTTCTGCATTTGAGCCTTCATCAATATCAGATGCATTTAGTTTAGTTACAATGCTTCCAATGGGGGTATTTTCACTCATTTTTACAGTGTACATTGATCGGTTAAATTTTGGGGCATTGTCGTTTGTATCTAGCACACGAACAATAATATTGGCAGTTCCAGAACGCGCAGGGATGCCGCCATCTACAGCAGTGAGAATGAGATTATGAATAGGCTGTGCTTCACGATCTAATGCTTTCACAAGGACCAAGTCGACATATTTTGTACCATCACTACCAGAATGAATATCTATTGTAAAATGATCGTTATCGCTTATTTTGTACGATTTGACAGTATTCACACCTACATCTGGGTCATGCGCATTGGGTAAAGAAAATCTTTCACCTGGTGATGCAGACTCGGAGACATCCATTTCCACCCTATCCATTCGAAAATGAGGGGCATTATCATTAATGTCTTTTATTTCTAATTCAATATTGAAAATACGTAATGGGTTTTTTATAATGACATCCAATTTGATAAAACATGATACTTTACCTTGACACAAGTATTCTCTATCAATTTTTTCAACAATATAAAGTTCTCCTGTTTTTTTATTTATTTCTAAATATTTCTTATGGAGAGTGTCAATCTTTACCTCTCTTTGCTCTAGTCCGTTAACGTCTAGTCCTAGATCTGACGCTAGATTTGAAACAACAGACCTGCGATCCATCTCTTCCGGTATAGAATAACGACTAACAGACAAAGACGCCTTCCAAGTGGTTAAAAAAACGAGGAATAACGTTGCCAACTTGGCGATCCCTACGTTCTTCATCATTTACTTTAATGTAAAAAAAAAAAAAAACAAGATTTGTCTTCTCTCAAAATGGTAAGATAATTTGTATTTGATTTTAAAACATGCATAGATCCTTACGCGAACAGCAGCACTGTGGGTCACTCGAATATTGCGGATCAATGTACTCCTTAAGATCAAGCACAGTTAACTGCCAAACAGTGACACCCGGAGTCAGAGAGCAGAAAAGCACTGCTAAAAACAGAGTTGGATTATTTGCTATAGATTACGAACGCCACAATAAGTGTGAGAAAGAGAATAATAAAACAACAAAAATAAATAATTTCAAGAAGCAGTTAAAATTGGTTGTACTCAATTTTTAAAATATAAGTAATTCTTTATTCTCATATAAAATATGGAAATAATAAACTATGTGTAAAATTATTCAACCCAGATCTTCTGCCAAACACTGCCCCGCCTAAAAGCCGCATCTACCCCCTATCCCAGCCCAAGTCAGTGGCATTAGATAACTACATTGAGGAAGCCTTTGGTAATGGCCACATTCGTCCCTCCACCTCACCTCACTGGGTTCTTTTTTGTAGAAAAGAAGGATTCGGAGCTACGCCCATACATTGATTATCAAGAGTTGAACCACATTACCGTAAAATGTAGGTACGCATTACTCTTTGTTTCAGCTGCACTAGAGCAGTTGAGGGAGGCTAAATTATTTACAAAATTAGACATTAGAAGCGCTTATAATCTTATTCATATACATAGGTGGTCACTACGAGTATTTAGTCATGCCCTACGGTCCTTGCAATGCACCCGCAGTCTTCAGTCCTTCATCCATAACATTTTCAGGGACCTCAACAATGTCGCATATATCAACCACATTCTTATTTACTCGCAGGACGAGGCTCAACATAAGCTTCAGGTTAGAATGGTGTTGCAGCGCCTGTTAGAAAACAAACTCTTTGTGAAGGCTGAAAAGTGTGAGTTCAATCGGACATCCATTCAATTTCTTATCAGCACTCAGAGGGTTTCGATGGAGCCCAGTTGGCTCCAAGACCTAAGTCCATAAAGGAATTACAAAGGTTTTTGGGATTCACTAATTTTTATAGGCAGTTCATCCGAAATTTTAGTCTTGCTCCTCAGCTCCTTGCTTAAGGTTAAGTTCACTAAATTCATATAGACGGATTCCACACAAAGGTCCTTCATGTCCTTAGTGGTTCACTACCACACCCACGTTAGACCACCCAGATCCTGCCAACTCGTTTTTAGTAGAAGTAGATGCTTCGGATAGTGGAATTGAGGCAGTGCTTTCCCAGAGACAGGGCTTGCCTCCCAAGTTGCTCCCCTTAAGTTCACCTCTGCTGAAAAAATGGCAACGTTGGTTAGAGGGTAGCATGCACCCCTTTACAGTACTCACAGATCATTACAGCCTCAAGTACCTCAAGAAGGCCCAACGATTAAATGGCCATCAGGCTCGTTGGTCACTTTTTTTTCCCCGTTTCCTATAACTTACCGCCCTGGCTCGGAGACCGGCATATCTGATGCCCTATCCCGCCAATACGACCCCCCAGATTTCAGTTCCCCAAGCAAGCCCATCCTCAAGCCAAGTGTAGTGGTAGCTCCTGTCCAGTGGGATTTAGAAGAGGAAATTAGGGAGACTCAAAGGCATACGTTGCCACCCCGGGGGTGTCCACCTGACAAATTATTTTTACCAACACCCTTCTGAATCTGCGTGTTGTCTTGGATCCACACTACCCTTGATTCAGGGCACTCAAAGATTTCCTGCACCCCGAAAGTTCTGGTGGCCTCATCTCAGACTAGATGTGGTGAATTTTGTAAAGGCCTGTTCAGTATGTTTCTAGTCCAAAACCCCAAAACACCTCCCTGAGGGGCTTCATAACCCCTACCCATACCACAACGTCCCTGGTCCCACACAGCATTAGATTTTGTTACCGACCTTCCCCCATCTCAGGTCACACAGCTATACTCACCGTCATTGATCGGTTCTCCAAGGCTTGCTGCTTCATACCTTTAAAAGGTTCCCCCACAGCCACGGAGACCACTCCCCAATTATTTAACCAGGTGTTCTACAGTCTGCCTGAAGACCCCAATTCAAATCTAAGGTATCGTCCGTAATGTGTAAGTGGCTGGATATAAATGTGAGCCTTGCTTCTGGCTATCACTCACAGACAAACGGTCAAGCAGAGAGACTGAAACAAGAATTAGAGGGCTATCTGTGATCTTACTGTGTGCGTGAACAGAATTGATGGTCTGAGTTTTTGCCCTGGGCCGAGTATGCGCAGAATTCCTTCATTCACTCCTCTACTGGCCTCTCACCATTTCAGTGCACTTTGGGTTACCAACCACTCCTGTTTCCAAGGTCAGGAGAACCATCCACAGTAACTTCAGTGGAGGATTGGTACCAGTGTAGTGCATGTGTGTGGGAGAGCGTTCACGTGAGGTTGCAATGAGCAACAAACAGGCAGTAAGTACAGGCAAACCGATGGCCACGGCTACAATCATCTTACCACCAGGACAGTTGGTCTAGCTTTCAACCCCGAACCAACGACTAAAGCTCCTCCGCAAGATGTTGAGCCCTAGATACCTTGGTCCATGTAAGGTACTATGTCGTATCAATGATGTGTTGTATCGCTTTCAGCTTCGTACCACATATCGCATCTCTCCTGCTTTTCTCGTCTCCTTACTCAAGCCCTGCCACCAAGCGCCGCTATCTCACTCATCATCACAGAATCCCCCAAGGCCTATCGAATTGGAAGATGGACCCGCCTACTTAGTCAACACAATCCTTGACTCCTGGAGACGTCAGGGAACTCTGGAGTACCAAGTGGACTGGGAGGGCTATGGTCCAGAAGAACAGTCTTGGGTAAAAGCCTTTGACATCCTAGACCCTGCTCTGATTAATGACTTTCCCATCTTGCATGAGTGTCCGGCCTCCTGTGCCTGGGGCCGCTCGAGAAAAATGCCAGGAGGCATTTCTAGAGGGAGGGGTACTGTAAGGGATGCAATGACACCTGAACACCACCCTAGGGCGCCGTCCCTGAATTCTGAGGGGGGGATTTCCTGTTCTGGTTCAGAGAGCATAAAAGCCTTATTTAAGGAGCACTATCGTTGGGAAGTATTGTATTGCTAACCAAACTTATTAAGCGTCTTAGTTATTGATATCACTGATCTTGACCCCGATACATGTTTTTTGGACTCTTTGAGTATTGCAGTTTTGGACCTGTTTAGTGTCTCTCTGTCTGTTTATGTGTGATCACCTCTACCCCGCTCCTTCTTTAGAATAATTAAGAGATATTAAGAGAACTAACTGGCTGGATTGTCCTGCAACATGGATTCTAACACCACACCACCTCCATTACACAGGAGTTTTACCAGAGTCTATCCCAGCGCTCATAGGGCAAGAGCGAGTCCATCACAGGGCAGACATAGACAAACAGCCACTTGCACATATTTACTCCTATGGGCAATTTAGACTCACCAATCACCCTAATGTACATGTTTTTGGACTGTTGGAGGAAACCGGAGTACCCACAGGAGCACAGGCATATGGAGAACATGAAAACTCAGCACAGAAATATCGAACCCAAGACCTTTTTGTTGTGAGGCGACCATTCTAAACACTATGCCCCCACACTGCCCTGAGTAAAATTAGAATTAGTCATTTTTTTTAAGAGTTACAAATTCAAGTTTAAATGAGTCCCTGCCTCTCACTCTGTGTGTGCTGATATAGGCTCCAGCAGACCCATTTGACCCCAAATTAGGGAATACGGAGATTAAGAGAATGAATTAATGAATATTTAAAAATGTATATTTTGTTTAATCTTTGTTTGTGAAAGTTTTATTGATTAATTTATACTAAAATTGTACTGTTTTGATTTTCTACACTGTTAACAGGACAGATATGTCATTATTTGTATTCTGACTTACGTTTACACGTCTGTAATACAATCCAGTTTATGCTAAGTAACACAGCATTTAAGTAGCACAGCAGTTTAACACACAGTATTTTTTTTACAAAGAAAAAAAATGATAATATCATGAATCTACCCTCTGCACCAAATGGGTTTGTCCTTTTTTGTGACATTATCAAGAGTTTTGCTGCAGCACTAGTGCAACTTCATCTCTAGTGTGGTGCATGCATCATTTTAACATTTTATACTACATTTTAACTATTTTTGTGCAAATTAGTAATAACATTGTATTATAATGAATTCAATTATAAACCAACTAGCAATATTATCTTATATAATAATTTGATTATTTGCATGTGTAACACAAGCGACCTC
This sequence comes from Pseudolaguvia tuberculata, assembly GCA_026260255.1. Taxonomy (NCBI): domain Eukaryota; kingdom Metazoa; phylum Chordata; class Actinopteri; order Siluriformes; family Sisoridae; genus Pseudolaguvia; species Pseudolaguvia tuberculata. The sequence continues at coordinate 2,443,281 of JAOTRA010000008.1, read as the reverse complement.
TAGCGTCCGAGTCTAGAACAACCAAAAAGTTGGATTTTCCCGGTTAGCTGTTTCTAAATTTTGATACAAGTATAAACAAATTAGAAAAGTTATAAAACAAACACAAACAGACCACGGAAGACATAAAAGGGTAAGGATAGAAAACTTAATAATTTTCTATAAAAATAGAAAAGGCACAACAAAACAAAAAAAGTACTATATTGGCAGAAATTGGAGCATATGTGAGACAGAACTGAAAGAAACCATCAGAATGTAACTAGATTTATATATAGAAAGGGCAAACAAAGACCTGATTTAACACCTAAGCAGAAGAACATGTCAAATCGGAGTATGAATGATTAAAGTCATATTCAGTGATGAATCATTTAGATTTACAGTATTTGGCAGACCCCTTATACAGGTCAAATTACATTTAAAGTGTTTTTATAGAACTGAACATTCAATTCTGGTCTTCCAATTACCAGACCAACACCATAACCTTCATATCATCAATATGCATTGTATAAAAGAATGTGATAATCCAATCACAGCAAGCAGCTTGATAAAGAATATAGTTTTTTTTTATTTGTAAAATTTATTCCAGAAAAAGTTCAGGACCAGAGGAGTACTGTGTGTTTTGGTAGAGTCAAAAATTTTAACCTATCCTAATGCACATCGGGGGAGAAACAGTGGTACACTCTGGATAGGTCACCAGTACATTGCCGGAGCATTTTCATTAATTAAGTAATTTTAATCTTTTTTGATTTTGTTTGAAGTCTGGTGATTCCATAATATATATTTTTTTTCAGAGGTTGAATAAGGCAATGTTTATACACACTTTAATGGGATATTTAAAGATTTTAACATAGCATGTGTTATGTTTGTTTGAAGATGGTTGAGTGGGTGTCATTGTATTTTTTTTGTAATGTGTATATGTTTTTTGCAAATTTTTTTTGTAATGTGTATATGTTTTTTGCAAAAACTGAGTGAGCTAAAAGGTTTTCTTTCTTTTTTTTCCTTTGCAGTAAACTACTATTGTCTTATTTGAATATTTTTAAAATAGGAAGGCAGCAAGCTTAAATAAAGTGTGGTCATAAGCATTAATGAATCCACATGTGTGCCAGTAAAGATGCAGATAGCAAATTACAGCTGTCACTGCAATTTACATGAAATATAAATTATATGACATACTGTATAAAAAATACTGATATGAAAAGTGTATTGTACAATAATCTAAATGATTTACAGGCAGTGTAAAGAAAACATAATTATAATAAAATTCAAATAGTCACTGAAAAATCAGATGCACAAATGCCCAATAAAGTTAATCATTCAATTCGAACATAGAACATGTTGTGCACTCTCAGAGGACGTAGTCGGAAGCCAAAAATGACACCTGTGTTTACGAAGATGAAAAATATCAACTTACTGGTGGCAACATCTCTAATCTAATGTTTAATGGCCACACCGCTGGGTTTAACAGATGCAGACCAAAGAGGACGTCACTTCTAAAGCAAACTAAAGCTAGCTTTGCAAATGCTCATCTGGACAATGAAGACTACTTCTTTTCTTCTGTTATATGGTCAGATGTATCATTTACTTGGCATAAAAAAGAAAAGTTTTTCACCCTTTGGCTGCTCCCGTTAGGGGTCACCACATCCCGGTGATCCGCACATTCGACTTCCTTCATAATAAAACCCTCTCATTTATACGGGCTTGGGCACTAAGGATACACTGGCTTGTGCAACCCTAATGGCTGGATTTTTATGGGCAATTTACCCTCACAAATCCGCCTAATGTACATGTTTTCTGAACTGTGGGAGGAAACCAGAGTACCCGCAGGAAACCCCCGGTAAGTGCAAGGAGAACATCTAAACTCTGCACAGAAAAATCCCTGACCTGGGAATCGAACCCAGTACCTTCCCCACTATGGGGATCTTTCTGTGCGTAGTTTGCATGACTGTCCAGGGTGTACCCCTGCTGTTTGCAAACGGTCCAAAGTGTACCCCTGCCTCTCATCCCATGTGCACTGGAATATGCTCCAGTAGTCCCCCCTTACCCCGAATTAGGGAATACGCGGCTAAAAACACCTTAGTATTTCGTATTTGGTAGAATTTCTGAATATAAGCCAATTTATAAATAATTTGGAAGTATTCTTGGGGTCTACTGTCCATTTGGAAAACACATTTGTGCCCAAGTTAAAACTTCCTGTCTGAGGAACACTTTTCAGTATAATATTCAGCTTCAATATATTTATAGAATTTAATTTTCTCATGAAGTTATCTATTTAGTGAAGTTCACATGTCTCTTCTGGAGCAAAGCAGCCCCACAACATTATACTACCTGCCACCTCTTAAATCAGAACACAGTTCTGAGGTGTTCTGGGCCTTCAAAGTTTGCACTTTTTCCTCCAAAATACCATTTATTTATGGCAGACCAGACCACAGAGCACAAAGAGTTTTACCCCCATATGTACTTGTAAGCGTATTTTCTCCTTCCAGAGTAACCTTTCAGCTCATGGTGGTACAGGACTCATTTTTATTGTGACAATGACACTGTCCGACCAGCATTTCCACAAGGTCTTCTGCTGTTGTCCTGGGGTTTAATCATGTCATTCATAATCAGCATGACCTGATTGTTGTACATTCCATGATTTTTAAAGGAAATTGCACATTGGGATAAACCAAAATTGTGGATGTCCACAATTGTTTTCCTGATGTCTTGGTTGATTTCTCTTGATTTTCCCATGATGTTAAAGGAACAGGCTCTGTGTTTGAAGTGTGGCTTTATATGCGTCCACAAATGTGCCACCAATTAACTCAAATTGAATCAATTGACCTACCAAAAGGGAGTGGCGCGGTGGTGGAGTGGTTAGCACAATAACCTCACAACAAGAAGGTTCCGGGTTCGAATCCCGGGCCAGGATCTTTCTGTGCGGAGTTTGATTCATCCGGGTACTGTAGTTTTCCTCCCACAGTCTAAAAACATGCAGATTAGGTGGATTGGTCATTGTGAATGGTTGTTTGTCTATGTGTTGCCCTGAGATGGACTGGCCACCCGTCCAGGGTGTACCCCTGCCTATCACCCCATGAGCACTGGGATAGGCATCAGCAGACCCCTGTGACCACAAATTAGGGAATAAGCGGTAAGAAGATGAACGAATGAAAGTGTTGCTTGGTCAACACCTGTTGTCAAAGTTCTTTCTTTAACAGAAACTAATCAATCCAAACTAACCCTCAAAGTAAAAGTAGTTTAATTAAGATCATGTTCCTGTAACTCATAAGGATCATTTTAATCAAGAATTCAACTAAATCCAATCAATGGCAAGTCTTTAAATAGCATATCTTGTGTGCTAGTCCATAAGCCGGGAGAAAGATAAACTTTAGAATAAAGTGGGTGAATTCCATTTAGACTGTTTCCATCACTCCGGTGTAGTGTGAAAAGACACGTGGCAAACATAATTAGCTTTGCTTAGTGGTCCGATACACATCAACTGACATTCTGAGCTCATTTCAAGAGTAAATTAAAATTAAAAGGGCACCAAGGAAAATAAAGTCCAGATCCTATGCTTATCTGTTATACCTTTCTTAGTAAACAGGGTGGTGAATAAAATTCTTTAAATAATCTCGTAAAAAGCATGTTTCTCATTTTTTTATTCTCTTACGTAAAAACATATTCTCAGTTTCACAAACTCAGCTGCAGTAGCAATTATTTCTTAGAATTTTGGTAGACATCATTATCCAGTTTTCTAATGTTACACATGAGCAATTAGGAGTTAAGCACTGGGAATTGAACCCACAATCTTAGCAGGTTAACAACTTTCAGCATACACACACAGTCCACAATATCATCTGTTTCATCTCTCCTTTTATTTAAATTCTCCATTATCTAAAATATTTTTTCTAATTTACTTGCTGGTGATTTTTTTTATTTGACCCTTTATTTTCCTAAAAACTACTTTTTTGCCTAAAAAAGACTATTTTTTATCAAACTTGTACCAAAACAAAATGATGGCAACACTTCAATCTCAATTCAATTCTACACACTTCTTTTACACTGTAAAGAATAAAACTAAATTAAATTAAACACTTCTTTTGAAAATGCATCATCTGACCTTGCGTCACAAATTACAAAAATGTGTAATTTTGCATGTACATGATCCCTTTACATTAAAACCAGCTTTAAAAATAATAATACATGAATGATAATTTAAAGATTTTATGAAAGATTTAGTCTGTTATAGTCAGGAAAAATACTTTATTAACAGAATTTACAGTTATGTTCAGCAGTAGACACCTTGAGTCAGTTACACAGTTTGCATACATATTAGCATTGCAAATGTTGTTTATTGAACAGTAATGTTAAACCGATTCAACTCTTTAGCTGAGAAACCAATCAATACAAGGCTATGGTCAGATAATTAACTGTGGCCAATCAACATGAAATGCTCACAGTTCTAAGATGATTGTCAAAACTTGTAGCATAATAATAATAATAATAATAATAATAATAATAATAATAATAATAATTTATACATCAAATAATTATATAATATAGAGCTTTTTAGTGGAATATAGATTTACAACTATAGGTGCTTCTAGTCTTTAAATCTTTTGAGTAGGCAACATGCCTACGGTCATGTTTTAGACATGTTAAATGTTGCGCATTAGGTAATCAGACCTCCATTCTTTTATAATTTACCATTTTCATGTTATATTTTGATTAATCAACCTGGTCCTAACTCATAGGACGCCAACCTCCGACTAAAAAAACGTTTTTTTGTCTAGCATCAGTAACAAACCAAAAATGGGATGGGAAATGTGAAATTTTGTTCAGGAATACAATGTAAATTAGAGCAGTACTCTTTGAATAGATAAGCTCTGCTTTGGTTGCAAGTAATATGTCTAGTCTTCTAGTTCCCTCTTTGCATTTTCCTTTCAACATGTTTGCTTTCATTCCACGTATTCTGTCCATAATTTTACATGCTGCTGCTGTCTTTCCCAACACATTTTTTCTATTCATTATACAAGTCATTATTGATTACCTCCGTACATGTTTCATCTCTTGAGTCATAACTGCTGGGAGACATAAACTTGCGTTTCTTGCCAAAGGTTGAAAAAGTGTTGTGGACATCAAGCTCACTACGATTACTAGGCCGCACAGTACAGAGAGCAGATGGAGTTCCAGGAATATAAACGTTGTAATGGTAGTCAGGTGGGGCATGACCATGTGATTGACCTGAAGGCTGCTGTTGCTGTTGAGGAGTTTTTGTGGGGGTGTAGGAGGGTGTCCGTGCTCTCTCAGGAGGACCTGGATCAGTCAGAAATGCAGAGAGATCAAATACATATAAATGAAACAAATATTCATAATTTCTCTTGAAACGGGTGAAACTTCCTAGAGTGTTACATAATATAATATGACAGAAAATATATTTTCTGACAGACAGACGGACGGACGGACGGACGGACGGAGGGACGGACGGACGGACGGACGGACGGACGGACGGACGGACAGACAGACAGACAGACAGACAGATAGATAGATAGATA
>JAOTRA010000008.1:2408920-2434476 GCA_026260255.1 Pseudolaguvia tuberculata | reverse complement strand
TTTTTTTTTTTTTTTTTTTTTTATTTGGTTGTCTGGAAAGGTTGTCTGGGTTTATTGGATTCTACAAGTATCCAGTGTTATCTTTGAGACTGTACGCGACTATATGTGGATAACAGCTGCTGATCGAAACCCACGTCTGTTCTTAAACCGAAATTTTAGTCACTGCCTTCTAGGTCACCGGTTAATTCATCAGGTTTTGCGCACAGTAACATTATGCTTTTAATTTACTCCAACGGTCTTGAAAATGTTTTGCAAAGAAAGTGGATTAATTCTGAAACACTATCAGTATAAAGTTTCTGTGTCAGATATATAAAGCTGCGTTTTACCTCGTTTGGAGTTGTCGCTCCTTTATTCGCGGAAGATACCCGACTCTGCGAACTCCACGCTAGATTTTCGGCCTCCTTATCCGCGTTATTTCTTGGTGTGCTCGGACTGTACGATTTCATGAACTTGAGGTCACTCTTGGCTGATTCAGGTGTCAGGCACACCTTGTAGCAGTAGTTCTGTGCCATAGTTCCGGTACTGCCCTCGACACAGTTCGTGGGCACCTTCGTTCCTGTGGAAATATGCATATTTAGGTTGGACTTTTTGCAAGCTTCAGTGGGCGGCTCGGACTCAACTGTACAGCATGCAGCACCAACAGGAGAAAACCCGAAATCTCCAGGACAATCCCGATCTTTATAGCACTTTAGAGTTGTCAGTACGATGATAGCTACTAAAAAAATGAGTGATACCACACTCAACGAGACGATCAGGTATAGAGCTAGATTAGAAGTGGCTCGGCGGCTGAGAGCATGGTCATCATCTTCTGACAGCGATTCCGGCACGCTGTCCACTAGCGTCAAAATGAGAGATACGGTGGCCGAAAGAGAAGGTTGCCCGTTGTCCTTGACCAATATGACAAGTCTGTGCCTTGTAGCGTCTTTGTCTACGAAGCGGCGGATAGTCCTAATTTCGCCCGTATACAGCGCAATGCTAAACAGTCCTGGGTCCGTGGCATGCAGCACTTGGTACGACAGGCGAGAGTTCTGTCCGGAGTCCGCGTCCAGCGCTGTAATTTTTGCTACAAGGTACCCTGCGTCAGCCGACCTAGGCACCGTCTCAGCAGCCGCCGTGCCGTTTTTCGGCAGCGGGGAAACGACTAGTGGTCCGTTGTCATTCTGATCCAAAATAAACACGCTGACAGTCACGTTTCCGCTCAGAGGTGGGAAACCAGCGTCCCGTGCCTGCACTCGAATCTGAAAGTTGCGGAGCTGCTCATAGTCAAAGGAGCGAAGAGCATAAATGTTTCCATTGTCCGAGTTAATAGAAACATACGTGGAAACTGGCATGCCCCTTATTTGACCTTCCAGAATAGAGTAGGATATATATGCGTTCTGGCTGGAGTCTGGGTCTACTGCGCTCACAGAACAAATGGAAGCTCCTGGAGCGTTATTTTCTGTCACATACACGGTGTATGACGGCTGAAGGAAACGCGGAGGGCTGTCATTAACATCCGACACAATAACATGAATAGTTTTCCCGGTGGAAAGCGGTGGCGAGCCGGAATCTCTCGCCGTGAGAGTAATATTGTATTCCGCTACAGTCTCTCTGTCCAGTAATTCGTTAGTCGCCAGAGTGTAATAGTTTTTGAAGGACGAGTGAAGTCTAAAAGGTATATGGCTGGGGATCTGACAGTCTACTGCTCCGTTTTCCCCGGAGTCACGATCCATGACGCTTATGACCGCTATCACCGTTCCCGGAGGCGCGTCTTCCTGAACAGGTGTGGAGACAGAGGTCAGGATGACCTCTGGAGCGTTGTCGTTTACGTCCAAGATATCGACGAGCACTTTACAGTGAATGGCCACAGCAGAGGGACCCTTGTCTTTAGCCTGTACATAGAGCTCGTAAAGGTTGGCTTTTTCATAATCAATAATCCCTTTCACCCGAATTTCACCCGAATAAGAATCTACACTGAAAAGCTCGCGCACTTTTAAAGGTGCATGGCCACTGAATGAATAGACTATCTCGCCATTCGAGCCCTCGTCCAGATCCGTGGCGTTGAGCTTAAGTACTAGAATTCCTCTTGGTGCGTTTTCCACCAGGCTCACCCGGTAAACCGATCTATCAAAAACAGGGACATTATCATTTGCATCCAGCACTGTTATCATGATTCGAGCAGTGCCCGAGCGCAACGGAGACCCGCCGTCTACGGCGGTTAAAACCATTTCATGCATTGTCTGCTTTTCTCTGTCCAAAGGAGATTCCAGTACGAGTTCTGCGAACTTGCTTCCGTCGTTGCGCGTCTGCACATCCAGCACAAAGTGTTGGTTAGCACTCAGCAGGTATGAGCGGAGCGAGTTGGATCCTGCGTCTAGGTCTTGTGCGCTTTCGAGAGGGAACCGTGAACCCGGCGCAGCAGACTCAGTTATTTCTAAATTGAACTCGCTCCAAGGAAAACTCGGAGCGTTGTCGTTAACGTCTAAGATCTGAACTTCTACTCGATATAGTTCCAGTGGGTTTTCAATGACCACCTGCAAGTGCAAGAAACAAACCGGACTCTGTTCGCATAACTCCTCTCGGTCAATTTTCTCGTTCACAAACAAAATACCATTTTCCAAATTGACCTCTAAATACTGCTTTCTAGCTCCGGAGACTATGCGGAATCTCCTGGCAGATAACCTTGCCACATCCAACCCCAAATCCTCGGCAATGTTGCCGACAAATGCTCCGTGCTCACGCTCCTCGAGAACGGAGTACCGAAGCTGAGAGAGCACGCGGTCCAGCGCGCACATACACATAAAAAGGCGAAAAGCTGACCAGGATGATTTCCATTGCCTCCCCTGAAGCCCTTGATCCATTTCGGTTGTGCCCAAAATCCTAGGTGACTGGATGCATAAGTTAAAAAGTAATAGTTCAACGATGAATAATGTGTTTGAAAGTTGCCATTATATGGCATTAAGTCTAAGACGTAGATTGTCTAAATAATTTCATGGAAAAAGCGTTAAGATCCGTTAAAAAGGCGCGAAGTGTCTCCGCGCATATGTGTGTAGCTGCGATGTGTGTGAGTAGGGGAGGTTTGTGCTTAGATTTTAAAGCGCACTGAGGGTTTTTCAGTAATGAGTGCGAAGAGGGTAAGAAGGAAAGGGGCAGAAAGGTGGGGGCTTCGTAAGGCATCTTTATTGGCCGACGGCGACCTTAGAGTGTGAATCATGATTACTGTACATACACGATTAACCCTCTCAACGCCGCGTTAAAAGTGATCTTTTATTAAAATGTCAAGATCTGTAAATAAAGAGGTCTTTCATAATTGCCTTATTTTTTATTTGATTTCCATATATAAAAATCCTACATATTAGTGTTTGTTAAATTAAGACATGTGTCCTAGCAATTCTACAAGCAAAACAAGCATTTCTAAACAATGAGCGAGTGCTTGTTATAAAAAAATTGGATGATAAATGAACTTGTACATTGCACCTACAGAAAAGCATGTAGCTTTAACAAATGAACACTATCTGTTACTAAACATAACCTCCAGCAGATGGTTAAATAATTACATGTCTAAAAAAATTACCATAAGATCCACTACACTCGATTTCTTCCTATTAATTAACGAAGTAGAAGACTAGTACAAAGCTATTCGGGATCAGCGGCGTAACTATGGTTCAGGAATAGAAATTTTTAGAGAGAAAAATAATCCAGACACTCTTCAGCCACTAAGACTAGATCTGTGGACGCACACATTAACATGCGTTACACGAACCTTAAACCCGGCTCATCTGCGGGGCATTAAGGCTATTACTATCTTCAAACCACCGCACCGTAACACATAATTACAGAGATTGGAACAATCACTGCAAAACACTGGACTTATACAGGCAGGATAATATCAAACAAGGCATCAGCTTTGGACTTAATTATGTTTGCCATTCTATAGTCTATAAAAGAGTAAGATTGTTCTCTAGTATTTTATTAATTTATACATTTGTTGTTTTTCAAGTGACTTATAATGTGGCACATTATAAACATTTCACAGTACACAACTAATACATCAGACATGAACCCTTAGGCTATTTTATGCAGTCTTTTCTGTACAAGATCCTGATGTATACTTATTTTTAAATACGATCTTTGAGCGCCATCTATTGGATTTTGTGACCCTTTACATTAGCACGTTTTATTCTAAAAGTTTAAGGCATTCATTCAGTTACAGTTTGACATTCGCTCTTATCCAATAGCGGCTTACCTTTTGGTCTTACAACTGAACCATTCTGGGTTAAGGGCCTTGCTCAAGGGCCCTCAGTGGTTGCTTATGTGGAATTCGAACCCCCGTCTTTCTGGCATTAGACCAACATCTTAAACACTAGGCTACCACTTCCCACAATCGAGCATTCATTCATCTTCTATCCCGCTTATTTCCTAATTCGGTGTCACAGGGGTTTGCTGGAGCCTATCCCAGTGGACACAGGGTGAGAGGATGTAGCCAGTCCAACTCATGGCCACACATAGACAAACAACCATACACAATCACTCCTATGGGAAATTTACACTCACAGAGTCACCTAATATACACAATTTTGGACTGTGGGAAGAAACCAGCGTGCACAAGCGCAGGGAGAACATGCAAACAGATTAAAACATCCCTTCATGCTCACTGACAAGTTGGAGGTCCTAGGAGTTAGACCATTCATGTTTTGATGGATATACACCTTCCGGAACAAGTAGACAGTTAGAGTGGGCAAACCCTCAGCACTGGAGCCCCAAAAGTTATGTTCTGAGCCCCCTGCTGTATTCACTGTACACTCCAATACCTCTACTGTAGTAAAGTTTGCTGATGACACTGTTGTGATGGGTCTGGCCTCCAACAACAAAGAGACTAGTAATGGTAAAGAAGGCCCACCAGTGTCTATTCCCCCTTATATTAGAATAAAGCTTAAGATTGTTTCATATAAATCAAACTTTCTAGATAATGAATACATTAATGTCTTAGGAAAACAAGAAATACAAAAAAATGTATTGCCAAACCTTTATTACACAAAGAAGTTTTTTAACAAAATGAATCGAATTTTGCTCTGATTTTATTAAAATATTAGTCTAGGGTTGAGAATGTTGTTGCATTTTCATGTGTCTTTTCAGACAGGATTATGAAATATGGTAATAAATATTGATGTAAAGATTTGTGGCACCTTGGGTACAATTACCAAGCTGCCACTGCTGGACATATGGGCAACAACCTTAACTCCATATTTGGATAGATTACAGCATATTTTTACTTTACAGCAGATTGTAATCTTGCTACCTGTGTCTGGCTGGCCTTCATTCAAGCTATGGAGAAAGCATTTGAACAAATTGAAGCAGCATCTATAAAAGAGTTGATTGGTCACTCCAAAAGTTTCCTCCTGTTTGCATTGCAAATAAAAATATAGACTGTGATCAGATTTAGGTGAGTGAAAAATGTTTAACTTATTCTGTTTTTTATTTGGTAATTAACTGGCTATGTAATGTAAAAAATTGAAACAGTATTAACTGATTTAAGTATATAAAAGACTAATTTTCATTCATTCATCTTCTTACCCGCTTATTCCCGAATCCGGGGTCACGGGGGTCTGCTGCGCCTATCCCAGCACACATAGGGCGAGAGGCGGGGGTACAGGTACACCTTGGACGGGTCGCCAGTCCATCTCACGGCAACACATAGACAAACAACCATTCACACACACACATTCACTCCTATGGACAATTTACAATCACCAATTAACCTAATGTACATGTTTTTGGACTGGGGGAGGAAACCGGAGCACCCGGAGGAAACCCAAGCAAGCGCAGGGAGAACATGCAAACTCCGCAAAGGGCTGATCCCGGCCCGGGATTCAAACCCTTCTTGTTGTGAGGCGACTGTTCTATCCACTACGCCACCGCACCGCCAGACTAATTTTCATTAGTCACAAAATAGACACATGAAAAATGGTTTCGCACTTTGTGTGTCTAACAGTGTTTTAGGTTGAGCACGTGAGTGTTTAATTGATTCAAATAGATTCAGACCACATGATGGCTGTGTTTATGTTATGACAACATTAACTTTTTATTTAAAAAAAAAAATTTGACTTTTATAAATATTGTATAGTTTTGACAAGTGGTGTTTCTACTTTAGTTTGGTGTTTTACTAACTGTGTGAAATAGTCTGTAAAATTATTTAGGTTATTTTAAGCTATAACTACACTACAGATACGAATCTAAAAGAAATCTACAAAATAGTTATAAATTAATAATATATTAGTGTTCTGTGTCGTTAACCTATTAAACTAACAAGTATCTATAATACAAAGATGAAGTAATGCACTGAAAAGTGCATATTAAAGTCTTTTGTGCTTTCGCAGTCTTGGAGCGCCATCTAGTGGTTTGAAAGTTTCTAGTGTGTAAAAAGTGTCTATCTCTCTTTTATTTTCTATTATTAACGTTGCTTTTATTTTATTTTTGCTTTTACAACACAGAAAACCACTACCATTTCATATTTACTGTTGGCTATCTGAATTATTTGAGTTATCATGGGGGTTTTACAGCAAGAAGGTCCCAAGTTCCATTCTTGGGCAAGGGCTCTTTCTGTGCAATGTACATTACGTTGATGATTCTACCAAAAAATTTCAGACACTTCTCAAATGTGAATAAAAACAGAATGCAATGAAGTGGAAGTTTCACATTTCAATATTTTATTCAGAATAAAATATAGATAACATTTTGAAATGTCATGCCACATTTTGGTTCATTTTGGATTTCATGAAAGCTACACATTCCAAAAAAAACTTGGGCAAAGTTACGAATAAGAGGCCATAAAAGTTAACTGTACATATAAGAATCAACTGGAGGACTTATTAGGTAAATTGGCAACATTATTGAGTATAAAAAGAGCCTCTCAGAGTGGCAGTGTCTCTTAAAAGTCAAGATGGGCAGAGGATCACCAGTTTCCCAGACAAAAAATTGGTAAGAGTTTGAAGTTATAATTATCTACAGTGCATAATATCATCCAAAGATTCAGAGAATCTAAAACAATCTCTGGGCGTAAGGGTCAATACTGGAAGCCTGTGATCTTCGAGCCCTTCATCATATAAAGGAATGATACTGTAATAGAAACTACAACACGGGCTCAGGAATACTTCCAGAAAACATTGTCAGTGAACACAATCCATCATTCACTATTGCTGGCTAAAACTCTATAGGTCAAAAAAGAAGCCATATCTAAACATGATCCAGAAGCACAGGCATTTTCTCTGGGCCAAGACTCATTTAAAATGAAGATGAATGGTCAGATGAATCAAAATTTTAAGTTCTTTTTGGGAAACTGGACTAAAGAGAACAAGAACAACACAAGATGTTATCAGCACTCAGTTTAGAAGCCTGCATCTCCGATGGTATCAGGTTGCATGAGTACATGTGGTATGGGAAGCTTACACATCTGGAAAGGCACCATCAATGCTGAAAGGTATATCCAAGTTATCTAGCAACATATGCTCCCATCAAAACGTCTCATTCAGGGAAGATCTTGCATTTTCCAACATGACAATGCCAGACCACATACTGCATCAATTACAACATCATGGCTGCGTAGGATCTGGGTACTGAAATGCCTGCAGTCCAGATCTTTTAACCATAGAAAATTTGGTGCATCATAAAGAGGAAGATGTGACAAAAAAGACCTAAGACAGTTGAACAGAGAAGCCTTTATTATACAAGAATACCTTCATTGCAAGATAACATTCCTATCCCTAAACTTGAGCAATTTGTCTCCTCAGTCCCCAGGCGTTTGCAAACTGTTATAAAAAGAAGAGGGGAGACCAAACAGTGGTAAACATTGTCCCAACCTTTTTGAGATTGTTGATGCCATGAAATTTAAAATCAACTTATGATGCATTTACTCAGTTTAAACATTTGATGTGTCACCTATGTAGGATTCTGATTAAATGAATGATATTTGAAACTTTTACATGACTGCATTCTGTTATTATTTACAATTTGTACATTGTACCAACTTTTGGTAAATTTTTTGGTTTGTAAATTGACCAAAGCATTGAGTGTGAATGACCTTACATTATGGAGCTTGCATGTTCTGAGTGCGAAAGTGTGGTACTGTGATGGACTTGCGGCCTGTCCAGGGTACACCCATTCTGATTTTTGCTCTTTCAGAGACAGCTGGTAATAAGAATATATAAGAATATAGGTACCAAATTTGGTAATAAGAATATGAATTAATTATTGTTGTTTTTGTTAATGATTATTATTAATACTGCCTTTCACTCTAATCTGAGATAGGCTCCAGCAGACCCTCATGACCCTGAATTAAAGATTAAGTGGGTTAGAAGATGAAGAAATAGATTCGATATGTTGGATAAGATTTACTATTGTATTGGATTCTTCAGATTAACCTATTAATCCAGGACACTGATTAAACCATGGCTTAAACCATCAATTTGCTGTGGGTTTGATGTTTTTTATTAAATTATATGACATACTGTACATGCATATATTAGAATTCCTAACAGAACAATGTTCTGGACTCGAGTTGGCCCTGAAGATTGAGTAATTTTTATCCATCTTTACAGGACTGATAACAGCTGTCACAACATTTTTCGTTTTTTGTTTTTTTTTTTGTTTATATAATCCCTAAACCTACCTATTTTGTAAAAGTTAATGAAAACGTCAGACAATACCAGCGGTTCGAACCAGGAGATCCTGATGAGAGAGCGTTACAAACACTTTGCGAAGTAACCGCTTGGCTATACTGACGCAAACGTCTAACTGATAGATTGCGTATTTGACGGTAGCGCCTATAAATAAAGCCCATTGGTCAGAATTTCTGAATAATAATCGTAAAGTACACTATGCGTAAAATACTTGCCTAAAAAACTTTGCACCAAAGGTTCAGAATTATTGTGGTACATATGGTTAAAACGTAACAAAGTTTGTACATACTAACATTAGTATGTTCAAACAGGTAGGTAGGTGTGTGTGTGTGTGTGTGTGTGTGTGTGTGTGTGCGTGCGCGCGCGCGTGCGTGCGTGTGCGTGTGGTTCTACAACACAAGTAGAAACAATAGTATAGGTCAGTACTCAATATTTACAGCATAACAATACAGTATTAAAATGATAGATACGTTAAAGAACATTAAAACATGCGGAAGTAATATTCTTTACTTATCACACCTTGTTTACAAGTTGCTCAACTTTGGTGAGACCGAGAATCTAACCCATGTATGTACTAATAACATCGTACAGACAGCCGGTTCAAGGGCGGCGCGGTGGTGTAGTGGTTAGCACGCTCGCCTCACAACAAGAAGGGTTCGATTCCTGTCTGGGGTCTTTCTGTGTGGAGTTTGCATGTTCTCCACGCGCTTGCGTGGGTTTCCCCCGGGTACTCCGGTTTCCTCCCACTGTCCAAAAACATGTACATTAGTGGTGGATTGGTGAGTCTAAATTAGCCGTAACCCAGCAGCCTTACTGCCGGTCCCAAGCTTGGATAAATGGGAGGGTTGCGTTAGGAAGGGCATAAAAACCCCGCCAAATCAAATAAAAACCCCTAACGGGAGCAGCCGAAGGACGAAGAATAGCTGGTTCATAATAGCGTTACCTAGCATTAGCACTTTTTAGCGTATACAACAGTGTCGTCAAATAATACAAAATACACTACATTAAATACACACTTCTGCTTCATACAAACAATAAGAAGGAACCGTATAAACAATTATGATCATATGATTATCTAGTATAAATACAGGCAGGCACGGACCTAATTAACAAAATAACTCGACCAAATATAAATTATGGTGATATAGAATCAATAAACACTTTTAAATGCACACACACGATTAAACAACACCACTAAATTGAAGAAAACTATTATGCACTCCAAACTCTACGGATTCATATCAGAGACTAATATTCTTATAACGCACTTTCCAGAGCTGGAAAAGCACAGTACTCCATATTTCCTCAGGGGGGCAGTAACAGTCATTGAATAATTCAACACTCAGCAAGAAAACCCCAATTAATGTTATTACGCTATTGTCAAGTGACTACTGAAATTTAAGTAGTCCTTGAATAAGTACTTCAATTTACAGGTTATTATATAATTATTCAAATTTAGTGGAAAATGCATGGGGACCCGTCGCACGCGAAATATATAATACATTTTTATATTTTAGCACAAGTTTATACATTTGTTAAATCTACTTGTTTCCATGTGACACCAACTAAACAATGCCACTTGTATCATATTAGTGTTCTAATTTTTAATCAATAAAACTAAAGTACCATACTGATGACGAGCACCGTTTAAAACATTGCTTTTGTTATTAGATACTTAAACAATTTATAGAAAATAAGTTGCTAACAAACTATATGTATGCAATAAAGGGAAATATTCATTTTATGGGGAAACATTTTAAGTCTTTGCGTGCCATCTGGTGGCAAGATAATAAATAACATTTGAAAGATAATCGATCGATCGAAAACAAACCTTTTAACTTTAGTCCCTCCTTGGCACCAGCTACATACACACTTGTTGGTCCAACCTGGTTTTGGACTGTGGGAGAAAACTGGAGAACCCGGAGAAATCCCACGCCAGTATAGTCAGTATGTTATCTGTTACTTCATGAAAGTTATTATGTTACTTAATCCAAAATATACTCAAAGAACACCAGAACCTTGGGAGGTTAAGGAAGAAAGGCAATTGGTACTACCACCAATATAGTAAACGTGCACCTAGTGTGACGGTCTATTAGTTGGGAAAAGTTTAAATGCGATATACATCCTCCTAGAGTTTGCGTCAGTTTAGCTAAGCGGTTACTTCCTCAACAACTACAGAGTTTCTTCCTGCTATACGCAGGTTCGAACCGCTGGCGCAGTCTGACGTTTTATCATTGTGTTTGTTAGAGATTCTAAGTCTATTTCCTTTAATAATACTTTAATAAAGTATATTTCTATTTAGTAGCTATAATAAGCCTTCTTTAAAAGTCCATTAAATGACGTATTCTAAAATGTTTGATTCGTTCTTTGGTACATATTACTATTACAATGATATGAAATATTGTAAGCTATTTGTAAACTATTGCACAATGATTCTTGGAGCAAAGTTGCTTTGTGTAAGGAGATTTTTCCATGAATGGCTGATTTCCATAACAATTCTAGCAACTGTATTATACATTATATACATTATACATATACATTAATGCCTTATGCATTCATATAATGTTCAAATACTCTTCGCTTGTGTGAGCTTGCCCGGGTTCTCAGGTTTCCCAAAAACCATAGGTTGTTTGTAATACAGGCTAAATACGCTATGAAGGGCTACACGCACTGCGTTAGTTAGCCAAGCGGTTACTTCATCATCTCTTCCAAAGATGTTTCCCTGCTCTGTGCTGGTTCGAACCGCTGGCGCGGTCTAACGTTTTCAATTCTGTATCTTAAATACAATTGTGAACATCTTTTGAGTTTTAATTTCAGACACATATTTAACGTAAATGTGTTCTAGATTTTCTGTTTTACTGTTTTGCTTAGTTATCTTTTTTAACACCTTGCGCAGACAACGTTAAAAGAAAGTGATTTCAAAATAAAAGACACAAAACTTGATAAAACTAAGCGGAATGATTTTGTTAGTTCTTTAGTATTGGGATACTTTCAGATCAATCTAAAATATAAGTAACATTATTACCATGGGGGAATAAATATATATGAATAAAATTTAATAAAAATAATAATAATATAGTAATAATAACTCACTTATTCCCTAATTCGGGGTCACGGGGATCTGATTGAACTTATCCAGGTGCACATAGGGCGAAAGGCAAGGGTACACCCTTTACAGGATGCCAGTCCATCTCAGGGCCACACATAGACGAATACATTGCTTTGGCACAGGTATAATATTGTGCCAAATGTACATCTGCGGGCAATAAATGTGACATTTGTCTAATTTCTGAGTGGGATATTAATGTCTGGTATTTCCCCATTCATCTCCTTAGAATTCCCCGAATATCTTTAGGATTGTTCTTTGCGATCACTTTTCTTTTTGTCTATAATCACAACAGGCACCGTCACCGGTAAATGATTTGAAAGTAACAAAGGCTGGTACGTCTTGCCGACACATTTTTTCCTTTAACTAATTACTAATTCAGTCATTTAACAGATGAATGTAAAATAAGAGTTAACACCAATTCTGTACAGAATTATATTTACTTGGTGTTGTATCGAATTTGTTAAAACGCCTGACAGCGCCAGTGGTTCGAACCCGGTAACTCAGGAGTACACCAGATGTTTAAACCAGAGAAGTAACCGCTTGGCTACGCAGACGCAAGTGCTGCCTTTATACTTAACAATATATTGTGTGTTCTGGTCTAACCACACACATTCGCTGGACAATTTACAATTCACAAATCAATCTAATGTAAATGTTTTTGGATTGAGGCTGTAAACCCTACAGTGGTGGGAATTTAAGGTGTTGGACTGCTTCTAGAAAGACCAGGGTTCGATTCCTCCACCAGGTAACCACTGTTGGACCTGGGACTTTCTTGTTATGAGGCAACCATGCTAAGCAATAGGCCATTGCAAGTCTAAATTGTATGATCAAATCAGGTACATAACACATTCTAGCAAATAACCCATATTACTGAGCACTTTCAGCATAAAAAGTAAAATTAAATTTAGAGCCTCAGAATAAACTACATGATACCCCAAAATAAATTTGAGTTGGGTTTAGATTTTAATCATCTCCACGTATGAATAAAAATGTTAACACAATTATTTACCCCAAAATTAAATCCTTAGTAGGACAGAATCTTAAAGACTTAGTGGCTCCAATACCAAAAAGACTGGGGTTCAAATCCCAGAACCACCAAGCCACCACTGCTTTCCAAACCAATCTCAGTTTTTATGTTCTTTAGACACAGTAATAGTTAGTGAAGTAACTAGCTACTTGTAATGGCATTACATAATGCTAATTGATTGTTCTTTGAGCAGTTCACCATTAGACAAAGCTAGTCAGGCCATAAACTGCACCAGGTCCACAGAGAGATTAATCAAACTAACTATTTTGATGTGATCCAAGAATAAGTTCCTCAAGTAGCCCACAGGTGGAAGTATTAATCCATTGTACCTCCATGTTTGTTGAACCAAACGACCTGTATTCACATCGATCAGAACAAGCCTGGACTTACCTGCTGTAGCTTCTGTTAAAGCATTTGAGTGATTAGATAATTAAAAATGAAGATGAAAAGTAAATACATTAAAATGTGCCTAGAGCTACTATTTAGATTTTCTGAAACTCTATTGCTGGTACACACAGAACGTGTGTACTGTTTTGAACGACGAAACCTAATTGCACCACTAATTTTCAGAAATTTATCACATTGTTTTAGTGAGTATTTAATATTGACTTTTCTGCAAAGCTGCTTTGAAACAATGTCCATTGTTAAAAGCGCTATATAAATAAATAAATAAATAAATAAATAAATAAATAAATAAATAAATAAAAGTGACTTGTTTGTTTTTTGTTTTTTTTGTTTTAGATGCATTTGAGTTCGTCTGAAAATAGTTTTCCTTAATGTTAATATTTTTTCCTGCAGTCATAATTTTATGGGTGCAGCATATATATGTCATCAGACAAGTTTCAACAGCGATAACTCCCTTCAGAGCATAAGGGGCAGCTACTGATTAAATACAGCCTCTGTGTTTTCTTAATTCAGGTCATTGAGTTACTCTTCTTCTTCTTATTGTTTAGCACACTTCATTAACTTCACAATCAATTACTATCAATTTAAGTAATGGACAAATAGAATTACTAAAAAAAAAAGTATGACTGTAGTAACAGATATACATATGTACAAGCTAATGAGTGCCAAGTAATACATGGCGTTTAAAATGTGATTTTAAACCATTTAAGTGTAAGAAGTTAATTAAAGTTTAGTTAACTCAAATTTTTTTGCAGGCGGCATGGTGGCATAGTGGTTAGCACGGTTGCCTCACAATAAGAAGGTCCTGGGTTCGATTCCCAGGCCAGAGATCTTTCTGTGCAGAGTTAGCATGTTCTCATTCTAATAATAACAACCCAACATGTGATAATGGGACTCAGGGTCATTGTCAAGCTCGAACATTGTGAGAGTGGTGGTTAAGGTGTTGGACTGATAACAGAAAGCAACTGCTGTGGGCTCTTGATCAAGGCCCTTATCCCAATTGCTCGGTTGTACAAATATCAAATGTAAGTTGCTCTGGGAAAGAGTGTCTGCCAAATGCTGTAAATGTGTTGGAGTCTCTTAGTTCCAGTGAAGGGCGCAAGTCCCGATTTTCTAATCAACACTGACATGTTGAATACAATGAATACACTGAATACAACTACACATTTAACCTTCAATGCTTACTCTTCAAATGTACAGTACATGTAACAAATAAAAGGTTCTTCTTTAATGAATGGCTGTGGCATTCTGCTATAAAATGCAGACACAGTAAAACTATCTTATTTTTAAAAATGCTGTTCTACTCATTTAACCAAACACAGAAAAATGTAAAAAAAAATATGTGTGCAGGAGGGCATTTTGTGTGTATATCTAATTACTCACTTCACATTGTTTGTCTGTCTGCTGGTTTCTTGTGTAGTTGTGGTTTACCACTATGCTGTATGAGGTCATGTATTTGTGGTTCTTTGCGCTGAGCGATGTTTCACATTTCCACAGCACACTAAGGTATTAATGGCTGCACAGTGCATTTAGAAGAGCAGTCATATCAAATGTGTGTAGATGGACAACATATTCCTTGATTTTCCATGAAGAGATGGGTGGATCCTTCATAGTGAAGTATGAGCCTTTCTCTAATATGCTGATGCAGGTTCCTGTGTTCACACATATATGTGGGCATGTGATCACTATATGATTGGAATATTGTTCTGGTGGAGTGTGATATAGGGTGTGTGCTTCCTGTGGGCTTTTAGGATATATTTTTTCCCCATTATTCCTGCAGGTCTCGGGTCACTACTCAGTTCTCACGCAAAATTTCTAACATTCCTTCCTGCTACAGCTTTACCATACACCTTCCTCTGGGTTTGGCTGTGGAATCTTTCCGAGAGGCCATTTTCTATCTCTCTTTTCCCTTTTCTCCTCTCTTTTCCCTCCTTCTCTAAATCTTTCTTCTTCCTGCTGAGTCAGCTTAGTGAAATTGCTGGGATTACAGGTTGGAAGTGATGGTAGTGTGTGCATAAACTTGTGTGAGAATCACCTAATGATTCACAGATAGTAGTTCTCTGTGTGTGTATTTGCTGGAATTAACATGACATGACTGCTTGGAGTTTCTTTACTATATCCTAACTGTAAAAAATTTAGAATAGAATTAGAATATTTTATTCAATGGTCCTATGCTAATAGTACTTGTACTAATGTGCGCTTCATTTAAATGGCCCTGCTAATGTTTACCTACTTGTACGCTTAATGCAAACTAATTGTATGTGCAGGACCAAGTGGGCTTTGCTTAAGAATGTTACCCACAATTAATCTTATGGTGTGTCATTTATGATGTTAATAATAAAGAGAGACAGACAGACAGACAGACAGACAGACAGCAATGTTTTAAAACACAGACATTTTCAATAATGTTTACTGACTTAGGAAAGATTGCAGTACACACAGATGAAATAAATAAGTGAAATAAACTTTAGAGTAACAACAAATATAATAGCAGTCGTTGAAATATCGCTTATTTAGTTTTTATTCTTTATGACAGTTATTTGTCATGGTGAGTTTTTTTTACAATAACATATATGACTTTGGTATTTTTCTGTTACCTTTCTATTAGCAGCATTCCAATTGGAATCCAAACAGGAACATTGCTCCTTAAGTCATTTCTGAAGCAAAAGGGATATAGAGGGAAGACTCCTAACCTTTCCTGTCCCACTGCTAGGTTCTGTAGCACTTATAGGCTGCTAAATTTGGGAATTGTAGGATGTTATTTTCATATTGATTACTGGTTTCCAGTTCTCTTTGGTCATTAATTCATTTTTGGTGTAGATTTTTATGTTTTCTAATTATATTATCAAAATTGTTATTATTATCATCATCATTATAATAATCACTATTATTATATTCCAGTTTTAGTGGGTTCTTCCGAACAAAGGCAAGCAATTTTTTACCTCAAGGTTATCTACACAGATGCGCTCCACAATATCAGCTGTGTAAGCATCCAATGTGGTCTTTGGTGCAACCTGAAACACTCTTTTAGATACACACACTCACACATGCACACAGTTCATACTCGCTTGCAAAGGGAGAACAAAAGAATTCAAATGTAGTCTGTCCTTTATTTTTCTCCCGAGTCTTTTATAAACCCCTTTTAAATGATTCCAGAAAAGTCATTCTTCTCTCACAGTCACATTTTCATGAATGTTGTTCTGGGAATCCTGAGTAAAGTCTATGATGTGTGTTAGGGAGAAGTGTCATTGTGGAACGTTGGTTAGTCGACTAGTTTCAGCTGTTGCTGTTGTGAGGATTATTAGTTGTCATTATCTTTTTAATCCACAGAAAATGACTGCAGCTCATCACTCCAACATATCAAAGCTTTTGGTTTATCATATCAGAACCAGGGTAGCGGCCCTGATGGGGAAAAGCCCATTTTGGTATATTAGCCGGTCCAGTTTAGATCCTGTTTATTGACGAATGTTACAGTAAAACATAGCTTAATCTTCGAAAGAAAAGCATGCCACTTATCCAGACAACAGGGGTTGGAGTTTCTGTCCACATCAGGTCCTGTTTATAAAGTCCCATGAGTTTTTTCCTTGCAGGTCCTGATTTGCAACCTTATTCTGGCCCCAATTCTTAGGACACTGTCTAGGGCGGTCTTTTGTTGTAAGACCTTTATTTAAATGTTAAAATTGTCCCTTGCTGGTTTTTATCTTTAGTTAAGTAAAGGTTAACGAGGTCGTGCAGCACGAACTCTTTTGCTTCTCTTGCTAACCGTGGTGAAACGAAACGGCGTGTGGTCTGGTTGCTCCCCTGGAGGAAGGCGCTTCATAAAATGTACATCTTGCTGGTTTAGAAGAGTCTGTGGGCCGCGACGAGGGCGCCCCCTCTTGGTGAAGCCCACATACCAGTCTTTGTAACGGGCGGACATTAATGCTGTGTAGTTGTTCTCAAGGACCATCTCAATAAAGACACAGTCTTCACCCCGATTACTGGCCTTCTGGAACAATCCAGATAGATAGAAACAAAACAAAGCCATCGAGAGGGAGAGAAAGAGGGAAACTACATGTCAGTTTGCCATGAACTCAAATTATCCACACAAAGAATGCAATTAAACAACCTTAGCTAACATAGAGATGTGTCACCTTGCCTACAAGTTTGCCCCTGCGGTTCATACACAAGTAGTAGTTGGTCTCCTTTCCCCTGATTCGCACTTGGCTGCCGAATGTGTCTGTCTCCACTACAAGCTGGGCTTGTGAAGGGACAGAAAGACATGCATACAAATAGACGTTACAAAAGAAATAGAAGACAAAAAACACTGAAATTGATGACTCACAATGACAAGAAATCAAATAGCAGGTGACAATCCTATACATATCATAATATTTTTATAATGACAGGATAATCCTAGCACTTGCACATAAGATTTTACAGTTTTTATCTTTTGGTCAATTTGTATGGATTCATTTAATAACCTAGAATTTCCCAATATGTCATTAGATAATGTAGATCCATGTAGATTATGATAGAATGTAAATATTTTAGCATGTACACACTGTATGCTCAAAATAAAATAGTTTATTCAGTCTTTCAAAAATAAATATTTAGGAATGTAAATTCTAAATTATATAATAATTGTTAGCCATAAATATCTAATCATACAAGCTCGATGTATAATTTGTAAGTTTCAGTTATGTAATTTTCTGAACTTAATTATGAAAGTAAAAAATATATATTTGTTAATTTGTTGTAATCATTTATATGATTATTGAAATTTATTGGCCGATCCAGGAAACATTTATATCTGAGGTAGGAATTCTATTTGTTTTAAGCTTTAATTCATGGCTATGAAAGCCGCAATTGCATTTCAGAAGTTTCAGAAGAACAGGGTACTTGAGTATTTTCTTACGTTTAAGTATTCAACATCCTTAGAATGTGTGAGATTACCGTTTCAGGTAAAACATTCACCCTTTTCCCCAAACATAAACACTAGGTTCATTTCAGATTGGCTGTTCAGTGATGATTTGAGTTTAGGCAGTGAATTTAAGAACTGTCATAAATACCTGTTAGAAACTCAATAACTTGCCTTTAATGATTCCTCTAAGTTTATAATGATTGACCTCCTGTGATAACATCAACACTGTTAGGATTAGTTGTAGAAAATAGCAGACATAACTCATGAGGGGTAATGAAAATCTGGCATTTAACAAAAACAAAACAATAATTACCTATATTTTTAAAGTGCAAAATATGCATCATCCTAATCAGGAAAATATATTTAAAAATTTTAAAAGAAGGAAAACTTCCTTCAAAATGTACATTTTTATAATATACTATGTAGTCATAATGTACTAGTTTATCCAGCAGGATTCACAAGGCTGTATCTATCACTGGACATAAACTGGAGACGTTTGAGTCCGTGAGGAACAGGAGGTAACTGAACAAATCAAGGACAATCCATCTTATCCACTCATTATCCACTCTACAACTCACTACAGAGTCAGCGGAGCTCATTCTCGAAAAGACTCATTTAAATTTGTTGTCATAGAGAACGTTACAGGAGGTCATTCTTACCATTTGCAATAACATTGTACAACAGCTCGCCTGTGCGCGACAGATGATAACACTTTCCCATTACACTACTACAAGGAAGCTATCATGTAAAAAGCTGTAATTATATTCTACATTCTCAAGGTTTTTAATATTCATCAATATTCACCACCATTTTTCACGTGTACATCTATTAGTAATATGTAGTCAAATTATGTAATAACATAATTGAGTACTAAGTAGTCATAATGTAAATTGTATATTATTGTATGTAGTAATAATGTAAATAGTATATAATAATATATAACTATTAATTCTTTGTAGTAAATATGTTTGTCCTGTAATTTATAGATAATGTGTGGTTATTGTAGTATAACATTTTTAATTGCAAACTATGTGTGTGCATGGTGCCTGTGCACATGGATTTCATTCATCTTAGCAGTGTTTTACAAGGATTTTTCTTGTTTAAACTTAAAACCCTAAAACAAGATACTAGATGACCTTTTACAAGTGCAGGAGTCAGCATTGATCAATAAGCTCTTCCTCTCTGTGCCATCATTCTTTATCTTACCAGTTTTTCCCATTAATGCCTGGTTGAATTACTATGAATTTGCTTTAAATAAAATTTTAAAAGGTGTACTACTGGAGGTTATTTTATACTAGCTGCCACTAGGTACATATCACCTTACAACCTCCTCTGCTATTGATTGTAACTTTAAAATACATCAAGCAGCATCCAGAAAGAATGGGGGAGGATAGATGGATAGAAAGGTGAGAGAAGGGAGAGGGGGAGCACTTGGTCAGCATACTGTTTAAAACCATTCAGGAAAATAAACCCCACAGGCAAAAACGCAGGATCAATGAACAGATCAATGAGTAGATGGGCTACTAACACTCTGACACCCAGCGCTGACTTTGCTGTATCCATCTCTCACTCCCTCTTCCTCTCTTTTTCATTCTTTCCACCCCCAACCCCCGACTTCATGAATCACAGTGTCAGCAGTCGCTGAGGTGTTTGTTTTCCACACAGAAGTTCCTCCCTACCTTTTTCCTTACTGTGTGTGAATGTGAATGTGTGTCTGTATAACAGAATAAGCAAGATATTCATCTTCAAGTCAATTTGCCAGCATCATGTCTGCAGATGCATTGTTCTTATAAGGCATTATTTTTCTGTTCTTTTATGTACCATGTGAATGAAATTGAAGAAGACAGACACTGTGAGTCAGAAAGAATGGAAAAAGACTGAAATATAACCAGATAACATGATTAAGGATTGTTGGGTGAATTAATTGTGCTTTTATTTGAACTGTGATGGTGTATTTTGTTCTATTTGTCGTTGTATTTAGCAAAATATTAACATTTTATTAATTTACTTAAAGGGTTGTTTATGTAAAAAAAAAAAAGGAAAAAAAAAACCAAAAAAAACTTGACAGCAAAACCGAGCTAAATAATGTATTTAAATCTTGCACCATTGTATTTCTAATGTTTAATATAAGAGCATTACTGTGTAATTCTGGAGTAAAATAATGAGTCTCTTGTGTACGTGTGTATGTTGTTACCGAATTTGTCTCCATCCTCCCCACGGGCGCTAATTTTGCGTCCAAGCACTTGGACATGTTTACAGCTGGTGCGACTGTAGAGCTGGTAAACTCGAGGCTGTCGCCGGCTCATGGGGTCTCGTGCACGAGTCTGGTTTTCTACGTGCATGCTGAAGTTTACGCCATCAACTCCAAACACCTGCAGGAATCCAAACATGCAGGTGTCTTATCTCTTCTGCACCCTGATATCTAATTCTTCTCACAGAGGTAGACACTTAACAACACAACAGAACCTCTAGAAAAGAGGGTTTAGTTTTCCTTCTTGGAAAGAAAAGACTTTCCTTCTTGAACAGAAAATGTTTCTCAAACCTGGAGAAATACATACTTTATTTGAAGCATTGATTGATAATTAGATTACTTGATAATAACTAGATGGAAAGTCACTATTATAACATTCAATCAGGAAATAGTTTCTCCTTGGCATTAAACATCCATCTAAAATTTGTAAGATTGAAAGGTGAGTTAAAAGGTTTTGGTTTTAAAATATGCTGCTTATTAAATAACCAGGAAGCTTTATTTCTAAACACAAAACAAGTATTGCTCAGTTTTAAAATAAGAGGAATGTAAATTGCTCTGGATAAAGGCACATGCCTTTATTATGATCTAATGCAGCAAGTATTATACATTCATCTTCTTACCCACTTAGTACCTAATTCGGGGTCACAGGGATCTGTTGGAGCCTAACCCAGCACACATAGGGCTAGAGGCAGGGGTACACCCTGGACAGGTTGCCAGTCCATCGCAGGATTACTATTATTATCCAAATATGTTACTTAAGTAAAATGTATAGTGTAATCAAACAAACGAACTATTAAAGTTTGCACTATAAAACACACAACTAAACTCACTTGCAGAGGATTGCACATAACCAACATCATCTGGATACACCTGAAAATAAAAAAAGAGGGGGAAAGCATTAATAAACAATAGCATTTCATTTCAAAGTATTACCTACAGTAATTTTAAATCCTTATTTTCTCTATTCATTGCCTCTGTTTATGCCCTGAAGTAACCACCAAATTAATTTATCACAACCACATCCAAATCTAACAGATTAATCTGAAACCTATGCCACCTATGACTAGCCCATAACCTTGTTTTCTAACTGATTTAATTAGCATACACCCTAATGACTTCTAAAATACTTTTATAAATTCTTTTCAATCCCTAACCTCTTGAAGTCATTCTGCTTTGACTCAATCTTAAAGTTATAAATAATAAGATTACGATACTTCTCAATAGTGACAATAGTGAACTTAATGCTGAATTGGTGGGAATGCTAAATGACTAATCTCTTTATCCATCTCCCAAGCGGTGGGTAAGAGAGGAGGGAGTGTGCCCAGATTTGTGAGGGAGCCCTATTCTCCTTTCCCCTTTCTGTCTGCCATCTTTAATCTCCTCAATTGGGAGAGGAAAAAGTTGACATTTTAAGCATTGCACACATTTGTATGGAAACTTGGACAGTGATTTGTGCGAAAACCATTTGTACTGTGTTAGGAGCGAATAAGGTAGTTCAGAGCAAGGGTGAAGGCAGCTCTTGCCAGGAGCGCTTCAGTTCGGTCTAGCAGAGCTTGGTTTCTTTCAGGTTCTCTACAGCATGTGTGAGCTGAAATGTTTTGTGGGAAACATCAGAAATTGTTACAACAGCTTTAAAGTAACTCTTGGCTCAAGTCCAATGAGTGTCTAAAACAGATGTCGGGGCATGGTTAAAAGCTGATTTGAGAGAAGTAGCATAGTTGGTATTTGTTGTAAAAGTCCTATGCAAACATCAAGTAGTCCAATAAAGTCTTTACAGGTGAGGGCAGTAATGGAAAAAAAACTCAAGCCAGGATCTGAACTTAAATAAAAGCGTCTAAATTTTATATACATGAATATTATGCATCATATCACAAACCATTATTGTGTCATTGCTCTACATTCATTTATTCATTCATTCATTTTCTAACCCGCTTATAACAGCGCACATGTAGTACAGGGGTACACCCTGGACAGTTCCACAAACATACACACTCGTACTTGCTCCTGTGGGGTAGCAACTTTAGCTTTGGGTTGTTGTCAGGCAGACCAAACAAAGTGATAGACACGTCTTCTTGACTTCAAAACTCCTAAAGTGTTTACTCTATATGCATCAGCATTGTTTACTAATGCTTTTCATTTCCTTTTCTTCTTCTTTTTGCACACACAGATTGTCACAAGAGAGGCATCATGATTGCACTATTATTGCCAATCAACTTTTAAAACCACCTCCGGAAATTATGCTTGGTCTAATATGTTTTACAGCTAAATTAGAGTTGTGTAGCTTTAAAGTAAATTAAATCAAAATGTAATAAATGTTCATGCTTAGATCAGCTTTGGTTAGGCATGGGAAGGGTGGGTTATATGTTGTATAAGTATATTAGAGTATATGTGTGAAAGATGTGTATGCTGAGAACCTGCTATGTATTATAATATGTATCCTGTGTCAAAGTGTGAGCACTTACACTTAATCCATAATGCCATGTGCTATGTAAGTAAACTCCAGAGATGTGTGTGCCTTATTTAAGCGCCCCCTATAGAAAGAAAAACCTGAGGGAGGGAATACAAAATCCCACTACCCTTTGCCTGGCAACTTGGCAAATACTGCATATAAACAATACTACATATAAACAAGCCCTAAGAACTTGTCTACTTTCCCTCCCTTTTCCTCTTTCCTTTCCCATGCTGTCATGTATTTCACTTGTCTGTGGCAGACCCTTTTTTCTTTTCTTTATCTCTGTCTACACACATTTATCAGGAAATCTGAAATTTCAGGAAAGATGAACACAGAAAAATAATATATCCACACATTTTCTTTTATATTCATTATTCTTCATGTTTGCTTGC
The DNA here is from genome assembly GCA_026260255.1 of Pseudolaguvia tuberculata. Classification (NCBI taxonomy): domain Eukaryota; kingdom Metazoa; phylum Chordata; class Actinopteri; order Siluriformes; family Sisoridae; genus Pseudolaguvia; species Pseudolaguvia tuberculata. The sequence continues at coordinate 2,411,283 of JAOTRA010000008.1, read as the reverse complement.
TGTCAGGGTGTGTATGAGTGATGACAGAACAAGTTTCTTGATATGAAACTGAACAGACTGGATAAAACTGAGGATGGCACACTGGATATTTGAGTTTTAAGCATTTGATGGATCATAGAAATGCATTCAACAATTCAACTTTTTAATTTTTAGTAAATGTTTTTTTGAAAAATATAGTTACAAATAAGAATATAACACGAATCAAGATATGCCTGTCTTTTGTTTTGTGGGTTTCCTCCGGGTACTCCAGTTTCCTCCCACAGTCCAAAAACATGTACATTAGGTTGATTGGTGATTCTAAATTGTCCATAGGAGTGAATGTGTGTGTAAATGGTTGTTTGTCTATGTGTTGCCCTGAGATGGACTAGTGACCCGTCCAGGGTGTACCCCCGCTTCTCGCCCTATGTGTGCTAGGATAGCCACAGCAGACCCCCGTGATCCCGGATTCGGGAATAAGCGGGTAAGAAGATGAATGACTGAATGGTTTATAAAAGTTACAAATAAGAATATAACACGAATCAACGATATGTCTGTCTTTTGTTTTGTGGGTTTCCTCCGGGTACTACGGTTTCTTCCCACAGTCCAAAACCATGTACATTAGGTTGATTGGTGATTCTAAATTGTCCATAGGAGTGAATGTGTGTGTGAGTGGTTGTTCATCTATGTGTGGTCCTGCGATGGCTTGGCAAACTGTCCAGGGTGTACCTCTGCCTCTCGCCCTATGTGCACTGGAATAAGCTCCAGTGGACCTCCACTCTTAGAATTAGAGAACAAGCTATATATATAAATATATATATATATATTTGTTTATTTATAATTATATTTGGTGGTTCTGAGAATTGAACCCCGATTTTCCAATTGTAACTCAAACACCTTAACCACTGTGCTATCACTTCATTGCACAGTTAAACTGTTATGGATAGGCATCTGCTCAGTGCCATAAATGTAATGTAATGGAAATGAAACTGCTTGAGTAAGCCTTAATTTCTGTGTGAGAGACAAGTCTACTGTGAATGTCTTTGATACTGATTTTAGTGATACTCCTGTCATTTTCTCACAGTCATATCTAAGCATTTAGTCACTTATTGCTAATCTAATAGGTTACCAGGTACGTAACACTGGAATTCTTGGCCAATTACAGTATTCTTTATTACAAAATAATCTTTTTGAATTGTTACATCTTGAGACCTCATACATCATTATTATATCAATACTTATTATATAAGTCTGAAAAAAGCGGGGAGGAATGCATGAGGAGCCCGCCTCAAAAAGAGCATAAAGCAATAGGTCTGAAAACAACTGATCCTGTGTTTCTCATCTTGTTATTTTAAAATCCTTTTCTTGCTCTCCCTTCCTCATTCGTTTCCCAGAATGAAAAGGAAGAAGACTCCCTTATGACGTCCCAGCCATGAAGAGATGTGAGATTGAGATACAAAACGAGTAAAACTAGAGACAGAGAAACAGTATTGGCAGCTGCATCCAAGCAAACACACACACACACACACACACACACACACACACACACACAGAATATTCTTGACAACAGTTGGCTTTAAACTGCCATTACTTCTTTATTATCTTATCAGTGTTCTACGGTGGTACATGCCATTTTTATAATAGCTATTATGACTATAGCGTGTTCTATATAAGCACAGCCTGCAGAACTGAAAGTTAATTACAGACTCCCAGCAGGGGTTTTCCCAGCAGGGGACAAGAACCATTGCACCATCTCTCTGTCGATCTGCCCAAAAGTCGTAAATACCGGCTGCTGAGTGCAGATCGTGGAGGAGTGTGTGAGGTAAATGTCAGGAGTAATGGGAAAATAGAAGAGAGGGGAAACAAGTAACTTAAGGACAGAAGAGGAAACGGAAGGAAGATGATAATGCCGGTTAGGAACAAAGAAACGGAAGATGAAAAACAGAGGGTTAGAAGAAGCGGAGGTCAGAGGTCAGGAACGGCGTAAGAAACAAAGGATAGCATAGACAGTAAAAGGTGATGAGGAAACAGGGGGGGTGTTTAAAGGCTGCTGAAAGGTCTCATAGGAAAAGGATTGGAAAGCGGATTTGAGATGAGAGATTGATGAGAAGGTCAGACAGGCATGGTACTGATCAATCCCACAACACCCATCTGCCCTGATTATTTTCCTTTCTCTCTCTCTCTCTCTCTCTCTCTCTCTCTCTCTCTCTCTTTGTTTCTCAAAAAACATCTTTTTAGGTATTGTCTGTCTTTTGTATGTTAATAAAAAGGGAAACACACAGGGTGAAAGGAGAAACAAGACAGACAGACAGACAGACAGACAGACAGACAGACAGACAGACAGACAGACAGACAGACAGACAGAAAGAAAGAAAGAAAGAAAGAAA
>JAOTRA010000008.1:2386582-2398418 GCA_026260255.1 Pseudolaguvia tuberculata | reverse complement strand
GTGTGTGTGTGTGTGTGTGTGTGTGTGTGTGTGTGTGTGTGTGTGTGTGTGTGTGTGTGTGTGTGTGTGTGTTTTATGTGATTTTTTTTTAAACACAGTTTGTACTACTGTTTAGGTTAAATTTCTGTAAAGTGAAAATGCATCAGTTAAATCCAGTTTTCATCATGCCTATTAGCTGCCTTTTGCCATTCTAAAAATGTAATAAAAATTCTTTGGATGACCCTTTTCTGCTTGTCATTAATTTTTTCTTTCTCTTTAATTCATTATGCCTTTCCCCTCTCCCTCTTTTGGCCTTTTCATGCGGCTTGCGGCCTGAGTATTGATTGCCCATGTCTTTGCTTTTGCAGCTTTGGGCTATTGATCTTTGGCTAAGACATTTACCATTTACACACATTCTCTCTCTCTCTCTCTCTCTCTCTCTCTCTCTCTCTCTCTCTCTTTTTCTCTGTTGCTTTAATTTTCCCATAAATTGACATACAAAATCATGACTACAGCCAATATTGTCTTTGTTTGAGATGGCTTGCTTTGCATTGGGCAGTTGTGCAAGGGGTGTCAGTTGTTGAGTCCTTCTTGGCTGTGCATCTGGCTCTTCCTCACTCTCACTTGCTCCCACTCTCATTTGCCTTCTCTGCCTCTCTTCCTTGTGCCTGAGTCCAACTCTGCAGGCGCTTTCTGAAGCCTGTTCAATACAGCCATTCGGTACCGCAATTAACATCCATCACCCCACGTCAATATGGGTCCAGCCAAGGACCTAAGAGTTGCCTCTGTGGCTGCTGCAGCTGTGTGTCTGCATGTGTGTAGTTGTATGCATAGTATATATGTTTCAAGGCCCCCAAACTGTCTTTCTCACACATTTGGCAGACAAACACATACACACATATAACCTAGCCTTCTGTGTTTTAATGCTAGTATTTATGTCAGGTCTGCTATAGGGCATAGCTGAAGGTCATAGTGTTAACAGGACCTGAGTCTGGCTAAGGCCCACCAGCTGCATATGTTCTGCACTGCTCCCAGGCACGTGTGTGGTGTATGGATATAGTGTGTTCTCTTTAACACTGCTACATCATACTGTCAGCAAACAGTGAAAAATGATAAGCTTGTTTCCATGCTTTAATTTTCTTTTGTCATGTAATTGCTCACACATGTCCTATGCAAACACATACTAGACCTCATAAAATATAGTTCAATCGAACACAGGCACTATAGGCATAAAATATAGTTCAATCGAACACAGGTGTGCTATAGTTAAAAATAACCCATCTTACCTAATATTTAGTGCCAGAGCTTTAGTAATTTAGCAGGTCAGTAATTAAAATATTTCTGTAGGTGGAAGAAAACTAGATAATGTGTGAGAAGTAAAAAGCCAGGAAGATCACAATGGGGAAGTTGTCGTGGGTATGGTTATGAACCAACAAATATTAAGAACCCATATTTAATTTAAAATTTTTATGAAACCATAATTTTTCACATCATTACTTAATGCTTGTTTTAAGGTTACACGTGGCTATACATTACAGATTTTATAATCACAATCAACTAACCTTGAACTGTGCCGCAGATTTGGTGTCTACACCAACAGCAAGATAATAAGTAAATGTCACATACATTATTATGCATAGTGCAACATGAAATAAAAGGTTTTTCTTTGTGTATATCACCTTGGAGGGTTGGGGTCAGGGTGCAGGATCAGCTATGGTACAGCACTCCTAAAGCAGAAGGGGTTAAGGGTCTTGTTTAAGGACCTAACCGTGGTAGACTTGGCAGTGGTGGGACTAGAGCTATGTTACCCATTCAACAACTCAGAGCCTTGGCCATTTAAGCCACCCGATTCTTCCTGTGGTTTGACCAGTTAATCCACTAACAAGCATGTTAATAGATTGTTTATTTAAAATTAATTAAATACATAAATATATAATTTTTTTATGTAGTATAACATATTTGCGCTGATTAATTCTTGCATAACAATACACCTAGTTGCTGAAGACAATATCATTCATGCTGAAACGACAATAAAGCATAAACAGATCATAAAGAGTTTTTTTCTTCTTGTTATTATATTCATGAACAACTTCATTCTAAACTGATATTAAGGAACATTTTATTAGTCAGACCATGTTTTTGTGGTTTAATGGTGTGTGTTTAGGCTGAGTTGGCTAGTGCATTGGTGATTACATTTCTGAGCTCTGAGTCTTATGGTTCTTATTAGAGAGGCACTTGATAGAACGTCTGTTGTAGCACAGCTCGTCTTTTCATGAAGTCATTATCTACAATGGAACTCCTTTCATATCAGCAAGCCCCTAACTTTAAACCAGCATGTAAATGTATGCAACAAGTGTCTTTGATGATCGGCTCTGATGGAATGTGTTCAACATGGCTCTTTGAAATGAGAACCTGTTAGACACTTGTAGCATGAGCATGGACAGATGTGTTATAAACAGGACAGAAACGAATTAGCATGCAATTCTCACACACCATATGTATGTACTCCTGCCATGGATAGATGAAGGAAGTATGAGTGAGGAAAAAACAGCGAAACAGAAAAAAGAAAAAATTAAATACTGTTTTTATTAGTAACGATGTTGGTGGTTGGGTGTTGGCCTTCAAGCTCTGAGATTAATCCTGGGAAAGTAAATAATTGTTGCTTCATGTTTGGAATCACATCACATCTGTCTTAAAAACAGATGGGAGTCAAAGGATGAGTAATAACTTTGCTTTTCTAATTTTGCCATGTGCATTTCTTGGTAAAAGAGATACAAAATTGTTTAAAATAATAATTCAACAAGCACACGATTGATGTTAAATATTTTATTATTTCTCCCTGACTGAAGTAAATCCACTAAAACTAAAAAATACCATTTGACACTAGTCTTTTAATTAACTGTTACTAAAGTGAACTGACTGCTGCTATCATTATGAATATTAAACTACAAAAACCATCCATTGCTAAAAGTCCAGAAGAAAGGTAACACTTAGACTAAATATTCTGAGTTCTAACGTTTACTATAATTAGAATGAAAGTATCAGTCTTTCTTTGAAGCCCTAGAAATGGCAGAAGTTTAGTTAAGATACATTGCCATGCTTGATGTGTCGTATTGTCTGTTAAACAAACTGTGTGTCTTGACAAGTGGGACTAAAATCAAAATATGAGATTCTCTTTAGGAGTTTAATCAACTCCATGCCTTAGCATTTTGAGACCAATTTCTTGAACCAATCATATGCCAAAATGATCTGCTGCAACAGGAACAGATTGACTGGGTTTTTTTTGTGATATGTCATAATGTTCTTAGTGCTCCTAAGATGCTCATTGTAAGTCAGTAGAAATAAATTCATCCTTAACATTTCTTGGCAGGGGGGCTTGATGTTCCTTGTCCCTTAAAGTACAAAACAATTCTAGTTTTTGCCGCTGAGTTCAGAAACATCTATAGAAAACTAAATTAACTTGTCTAAATAGTGTATAAGGTTTTATCTAGTAATCACTAACAGGTATGACACTGCAGCCTTTGTTTTGGAGGTTTAGATCACTTTATAAAAATTGACTAGAATTAAAGGAGTTAGTTCATGTCCATTGACTAAAGAACTAGAAACGGGTGGGGGTATGAATGTGTGATTGGGTAATTAACAGCAGGCGTTGTTTTTAAACAGCTATCTGGTTCTGAATTAAAGCATATTGGCAGTAATACCAAACTGAGATCATTGTATTGCGCTGTAGCAGCAAGCTATGGAATTTGTCCTTTGCAGCACCTGGGTAACGAAAAATACAGCAAACGTGTTTTGCTCAGTAACGCACGCTATAGTTGAAACAAGACAGAAGGCAGAGGGACAATCCTTTCCTCCAATTTCTACAACCTCTCCCTATCCTCTTACTATGGCCGTATAAAAGTTTCATCGACCTGTCAAAAGTCTTATGGAGAACCATATAACCGTTGTTCTTCCTTTCATAGAGGAAAACTGTCAAAATTGGACATTGCTTTAAAAACTAGAAGCATTTTAAAGAAAACGTAAAGCAAATAATTTTTTTTTCATATCCCATTCATCTACAATAATATATCAGCCACTTTATTTTTAGTTGAGCTATGAGTGTTTTCTTGTGGTTTCTATTTATGATTTGTGTGTGTTGCATGCTTATGTGAAGGCAATAGGTGGTCAATTCGAGGGTTGCCGCTGTAAGATGTATGGTATGACTATGTATATTTAGAATATGAGGTCAGGGCCATGCGTCCCGCATTCCATGGGCTGGATCCCTCTTGATGAAGAAACCAGATGTGGTTTTTGTTAGATTCTGTGTCCTGGATGTCATTTTTTCATTCTTTCATTTCTCCTCCCCTTCTACTTTATTCTTTTCATCCTAACCATTTTATTTATTAATTTTTTTTTCATTTTATGAATATAAATGTAAATTTAAGGTCTCTGTCTAGCTATTCTCAGTCTTTTTCACTTTTCTCAAATTCCTGATGTTCTCACCATCGTTCTATATTTCATTGACTTTTTTCGTGGACTAGCCATCCCACTGTGTAGAGAAGGAAAGCTAATGTTTATAAAAGACTTTAATGTGCTATGTAATTACTCTGGCAACACCTCCTCTTATTACTCACTCCAGTAAAACACCTTACAATCATTCTGTTAGAGAAAGAGAGAACAATGACTGTTTAACTTTCAATCTCAATCAAAACTTCTCTAGACACTATTCTGCATTAACTTCGGTAGATTCTAATTCTTTTTTCATTTATATTAATGTTCCTATATGGTTATCCATACAATAAATCAAGTTGCCCTTACTTTTCTTGTTGCATCCTCTACCAGCTTTGTTAACTTTGCAAGTGGTACTTAATGCTACAGTACATTTGTCGTTAAAAAACAAAGGCATTCCTCAGCCTGGTTCAGAGAGGAAAGTCTGAGTGGTCTGAGAGGATGAATAAAACCGTTGCTGAAGAAAAATGAGAGCGGGAGTGTGTTTAAGGGTGAGTAGACAGGGCCATTGAGGAACTCAACATTGTGGGTGAGCATGGATGTGTGTGGATGCATGCAAGAGTGATCAAGCCTGACGTCTGCCTTTGTATCTTTCACCTTCTTTGTTGCACTGGACTTCTAGTGAACAACCAAGTTCCGACACAGTTGCACTGCATTGTCTTTTCCTTCCTAGCCTTTTCTTCCTTTCACACTTCACGATCTACGACTCTGTACCCTTATAGCAACACTCTCTAAATGGGATTTGGATTTAAGTTAAGTTCTTGATTATTTGAGCTTGTCTTTGTGAAGACAACTGTAGGCTGCATTCTACATTTCAGGAAGGTCGAAGAAATTCAGCTTCTGGACTAATTCTTGCTGAACACTCAATAATTCGTAAGGTAAGCTAAGCCACTATACCAGTACCTTTCCTGACTGTACCTTATTTCAATGGTTTGTAAGGAAACTTTTAAAACAAATTACACATGATAACAAAAGGGGGTTGTTGAGCCTGAAGTCAGTTTGTATTTTATTAGCATCACTGGCTAACTTATCCCAGCTGGAAGGGCTAAAAGTGAGTTTTGCCTTTGCCCAGCATGCTGTGCCCTCATCTGGATTGCCCAGCCTGCATGATCCCTTCTTCTCTAGATCCCCAGCAGTGGCCCCTTCATTAAGTCATCTTTAATTTAAGCCCGTCACACATCACCTGCCAGGCCCCAATCTTTTGTGTTGCAGAAGAGAAGAAAAATAGAAATAGAAAAAGAGAGTGAGAATGAAAAAAGAGGAGGCGATTTTGACTTATAAATGGTTCTTCTATCTGTACTTTTCCTTCTTTTTCTTCTAGAATCCTCCTGTCATGCTCTGCATCTTTTACTCCTTCCCTGCACCTGACAGATTACTGTGCCCAAGAGAAAAATAGTATGGAGAAAGATAAAAGAAAACAAGCATCTGATGACACTTCTTCCATCATCCTCTCCTCTTCACTGTCACTGTGTACTCTTTTTTAACAGTAGACATCACAGCTGGTTTTGAGTGGCCACAGAAATATAGAATGTGACAGAAATATGTAAACTGACAACCAGCTGGAACAGGATGCAATATTAGACAGTGTTTCAACAAAATAAAACATGAGTGCTGGAACACACAACATATCAGAATTTCACATAGTCACAGAACTGTAACAAAAGATGTACCATATGACTGTAATCATAAAAGACATATCACCACTCAAATAATCTGGAACAACTTGATGTTTTGAAACAGTACCTGGAGCTTAATTAGAGATTAATCAGTGCTTTAGACTAAACAGAAAGCTAAAATGCCAACCAAATATGCACAGATTTTTATTTTCCACCATAGACCTACATGATTTATGACCTTACTCTTTTAAACGAATTATTTAATTGTATTAAAAATAAATACTTTTATCTGTATGTTTTTGTGTTAAAGAGTTTACACTGTCCAAACTTTTATTAACTTTTGGAAGCGTCAAAGGATTTCAGATGTGCATTGTGACTTGTATGGGCAGTGGTGGCTCAAATACTTAAGTTGATTGATTGGAATACCAGAATGACCTGATTTTAATCCTCATCACTGCCAGTCAGCCATTGTTGGGCTTAAAAAAAACCTTCTGACTCCATGGGTGCAGTATCATAGCTGATTCTGAAAGCTTTCTAAAAATGGGATATGTGTATAAGTAAAAAGTTAACTGTGCATGTAAATAAAGACATTTACATTACATTCTCTTCATTAATTATTATTCATTAATCTTCTTACCCGCTTATTCCTTAATTCGGGTTCACAGGGGTCTGCTGGTGCCTATCCCAGCTCAAATAGGGCGAGAGGCGGGTCGGGTTGCAGTTCATCGCAGGGCAACACATAGAAAAACAACAATTCACACACACATTCACTTCTACGGACACTTTCGAATCACAAATCAACTTAATCTGCATGTCTTTGGACTGTGGGAGAAAACCAGAGTACCTGGAGGAAACCCACGCAAGCACGGAAAGAACATGCAAACGTTGCATAGATAGAAACATAGCCCGAGAATCGAACTTGGGACCTCTTGTTGTGAGGCGACCATGCTAACCACTAATGCTAACGCCTCATTACAATTTCTTCTCACAGAAAAATAAGAGGGGCAAACCTGATAACAACCACCATCAATTTTAAATCACCTAAGGAAAATGTCAAGTGGATAGTACAGCATGTGTTATACAGTCCAACATTGAGATCCCGAGTCATTCATTCATTCATTCATTCATTCATTCATTCATTCATTCATTCATTCATTCATTCATTTATTCATCATCCATCATCTTATCTGCTTATTCACGGGGTACCTATCCCAACTCGCACAAGGCGAGAGGCAGTGGTACACCCAGTCCATCGCAGGGCAACACATAGACAAACAACCATTCACATACATTCACTCCTATGATTTATAATCGCCAGTCGACCTAATCTGCATGTTTTTGGTCTGTGAGAGAAAACTGCAGCACCCGGAGGAAACCCACGCAATCACGGGGAGAACACAAACTCCACACAAAAAGATTTCCGGCCCGGGAATCAAACTTGGGGCCTTCTTGTTGTGAGGTGACCGTGCTAACCACTTCGCCACCAAGCTGCCCTGCAAAGCAACCCATCCATTAGCCCAGACAGGACTTGAATCTGCAAACCTCCGCGCCAAAGGCTGATGCCTTATCCATTAGTCCTTGGGGCTCCAAAGAAGCAAGGCATGATAGGGGGTGGAACCCATGCCCTTTAGTTTACAAGACTGATGTCTTAGCATTCAGCCAGCACGTCTGAGGCAAGAGCCTGGTTATCCAGAGTTATATGGAGCTCAAGGTCCTAAAGTAAAACTGTTTACTATTAAAGATCAAGCAGCATTTGCCCAGTTTCAGTTTTGAAAAGACAGAATTTAATTTTAAAGCTCAGAAACACTAATCTTTTCCAGTTTTTATTCTCAAAATAGCGCACGCTATATCATAACAAACATCAGCTAGGCACATTTAAAACTGACCAGCCCAATCCATTCATTCATTCATCTTCTTGCCCGCTTATTCCCGAATCCGGGATCACGGGGGTCTGCTGCGCCTATCCCAGCCCACATAGGGCGAGAGGCAGGGGTACACCCTGGACAGGTCGCCAGTCCATCTCAGCAGCCCAATCCAAATATTTATAATTTACTGACCTCTATAATTAGGACAATTAATTAATACAATGGATTCCCAGGCATGGGTGTCTTACTTGGGCTAATCTGCAAATTATAGTAGAAAAAATATTTAGCAGTTAAACAGATTTTCAAATATAAAATTAGACAATTCTGCAATGTACAAAACTGATTCCAAAAAAAGGACACTGTACAAATTATTCAAAATAAAAGATAGATAATATATCAAATGTTGAAAGTGAGACATTTTGTAGTGTCATGCCAAATACTTACTCATTTTGGATTTTATGAGAGCAATACATTCTAAAAAGTTGGGACAGATAGCAACAAGAGGCCGGAAAAGTTAAATGTACACGTAAGAATCAGCTGGAGGACCAATTTCCATCTTATTAGGTCAATTGGCAACATGATTGGTGGGAAATAGCAGTGTTAGCCAGATCCATGACGCAGTCATAAACAGAGTAAACAGTTTATTGAGGAAAACACCAACAAATGGTCAAGCAATAAATCCAGTATCCAGTATCTAATCCAAAATCCAAATCCAAATCTATAATTTCAAGTCGTAATCCAAGTCAGCAAAAAGCTCAAAGTTCATGGGTAATTAATATAATGCTTAGTATAGGCCTGAGGCAAACAATACTTTGCAAAGTGCTGCAGAGATGCCCAAATACAAATACAAAATTAGACCCTTTAAGGGAACCAGAGGACATGATTTAGAAAAATGAACCACAATGGTCAAAATAGATGTGTAACCATTGGAAGGTGGGAGGTCGGTGACAAAACCTATTGCTAAATGAGTCTATGGGCATAGTGCAGAGGTGTCAAACTCAAATACACAGTGGGCCAAAATTCAAAACTGGACCAAAGTTGCGGGCCAACATCAATATTGATTGAAAAAAAAAAATCTTCCGTCAGATATAACAATGAACCTTATGGATTTTTTTTTTTTGCTTAAAAACTGAATATGGAACAAGAAAAGATTCATACTAAACTATACATAACATATACCTTAAATATAACTTAATATTGCACACATGCAAAATTGAAATTCCATTTAAAAACACAATAATAATTAATTTCTTAAATAAACATTTTATTTGCAGTCTGAATTAAATTTTAACAGGAACCCTTTTATACATGCTAATGATAAATGTAAAAATAGAATAACAATAACAATTAACAAATTTGGCCCACGGGCCAGAGTTTGACACCTATGGCATAGTGGAACATGTAACGGGTGCAAAAGTCCTTCCAGTAAATGACTGGGTGCAAACATACAAGATTTTAGAAAGTTTGCCACCTCTCCAAGTATGTGTGACCACCTATACTTGCGATTAAGCAGCTTCAGCGTTCTTCTAATTCCTGGATGTCCTGAGCTAAAAGAAGTATGCACCCACGCTATTAGACGCTGACGAAATTCAGGAAGAACAAAGAGCATGCCCGCAGGACAGGACCGTTACTATGGGGCAAAAAGGCTGGCTTCCTGGATCTCTTCTGGCAGATCCCACAGGACAGGCGCAACCTCAATGTTCTGGCTCAAAAAGCTCTTTTCAGGCAAGTCACGAAGAGATGGGTCGTACCTTTGAACCTGTTTTATAGGTTACTGTAAAGTGTAAATTGTGTGAAAAATAATGCCCAGCGAGCTTTTCGCGTGTTTGGCGTTTGTGCGCCCTTTACATACTCTAAAGTGCAGTGATCAGACAGAATGTTAAAATGCTGAGCGCTTCCCTCTAACCAGTGCCACCACTCCATCAGTGCCTCCTTGATGGCTAAGAACTCCTCGTTTCCTATATCATAATTAATCTCTGTAGAAGTGAGCTTGCAAGAAAAGAAGGCACAAGTGTGCAGAAAGACCTTGTTTCAGGGAGAAGACAGCTCCAATTCCACAATCTGAGGCATCTACTTCCACAAGAAATGGTGCTGTAGGGTCAGGGTGAGTAAGATTGGTGCCACCGTAAACTTGTACTTTAACGTATCAAACGCCTTAGCGACAGAGTCTGTCCGGGTTCATTTTGAGGGTTTGCTGTCAGAGGAGCAGTTGTAAGGCTGAAATTCCTGATAAACAATCTATAAAAATGGGCAAATCTCAAAAAACACTGGAGTTCCTTTATTGTCTTAGGTTGGTGAAAGTATGGTGGAACTCACACTTTTCAGCCTTTCTCAAACAGATTATTGTCCAGCAGTCTCTGTAACACCATCCTTACATGCCCCTCATGCTAGGTCTCATCCTGCAAAAAAATTTGAATGTTCTTAAATATTTGCAATGACACAAACGTGGATGAGATCCCTGAAAATATCATTGATGAATGGCTGAAAAACTGCAGGAGCATTAGAGACTGTAGGGCATGACTAGATACTCATAATGACACTTTCGTGATGAAAGCTTTCGTCTCTGCTGCAGAAAAATTACGTGCATTACGGAACTGTTCGGGAGATGCAGGGACTAATGGCAGTGGGTGGCGATCCTTTACAGTTAGATGAAGTCCTCAGTAGTCATTACAGGGGCGGCAACTCAGAGGCTCTCAATTTGCTAAACACTTCTGCTAAATCTCAATAAGTAGAAGGAACATTTTCAGGGCAAACAGATATAAACAGGGTGCATCTTTATTAACCAATTCAAACATACAGTTTTTCAAACACACTGGAGACCACTTTACTATCTTTTTATTCTTCCAAGAGATAACTGGGTCATGTACAGCCAACCATGGAAAACGCAAAATAAGTGAAAGCGTGCCTTTATAATGAGATTTCAGCACTTACTTTTTGCTGCGTCTGCCGTGGATTGTTCAGGCATTTAGAACAGGTATGTCCTGGTTCTCTACACGCACAGGTGAAGTCACCTACGTCGCTGCTTTTCTGTTGAGCTTAATTTAAAGACGCAATTTGCATGGGCTCAGGATCAGGAAGTGACACTTAAGTCTTGGGTAAAGTTTAACTGATGATGACAGGAATGATTACACTTCAGATTATCTACTTAAATAACCCGCTGAATGTATTCTGAATATGAACCTGACTCCCCGTGACATACCAACTCCACTTGTAGCTCCTTACGCAAACCTTCCTTAAACAGCACTTTCAGCATTCTTGATGCAGGCACAACAGCCATGACGACACATCCAAACCACCTGCTGGGTGTTTGAATACGTCTTGTAGCTGTTTAATGAAAGGTTGCACTTCATCAATCTCCCAAACCACAGTAGCCCAATCCAAAGCACGTCCCGAAAGGAGAGATATTTATAAGGCACCTTTGTGGGTCCCTGTAGAATTTTACAGGCAGGGAGGCAGGGTTGACAGCAAAAGGAGATGGTGTAGATACGGTGGCAGAAGAACATTTTCTCAGACATCTGTCATCTATGTTGTATGCTGAATAAAATATTAAAGTTTTAAATTTCCACATCATTGCATTCTGTTTTTATTCACAATTTCCATTCTAATTTTTTTGGAATCGTGTTTGGATGAGTTTAATGTTTGGTTTTTAGCAGTGGTAAGGTATATATTTTGGTTTTGGGACACTTCAAGATTATTAAACCAGTCCCTGCATTAGTTTACCGCACATTATGATAAAGTGAAACAAAAAGATAATCCAAAAACTTCCATACCAATGCACACATTAATTTTTTTTTCCAGAAATATTACATTACTTCCCACAGTCCAAAAACATGCAGTTTAGGTGGATTGGTGATTGTAAATTGTCCATAGGAGTGAATGTGTGTGTGA
>JAOTRA010000008.1:2351944-2363252 GCA_026260255.1 Pseudolaguvia tuberculata | reverse complement strand
GTGTGTGTGTGTGTGTGTGTGTGTGTGTGTGTGTGTGTGTGTGTGTGTGTGTGTGTGTGTGTGTGTGTGTGCTGTTTCGACATGTTCTACCATATTTGCGGGAATTATATAACCTTACGCTGGAATACATATTCATGTCAGAATGCAATTGACGCCCTCTGTCTTCTCTTTTTGCTCTCTGCCTTTCACGCCCGGCACTTTTCTGTAGATCACTTTACACATTGGAAATACACTCTCTATCCCCTTTTTCACAAAAAACATATGTGCAAGCATATATATATATATAGCAAGTGTGTGTTATATTATAAATAATATAAATTATGTGTGTGTGTGTGTGTGAGAGAGAGAGTGAGAGAGAGAGAGAGAGAGAGAGAGAGAGAGAGAGAAAGAGAGAGAAAGAGAGAGAGAAAGGCATATGGACTGCCAGTCTCCTATAAATATCAGGTTTTTTCCCAGGGAATCCAAGACCCTGCCTTTCTTTAGTTTACACAGCTGAGCAGCATGTGCAAAAAAACCCTATTTTTTCTTCATCAGGTTTTTACCCTCCTGTCCCTATTTCTTGTTTATTCACTTGGTCTTGTCTGTCCAATTTCATCTTAATCCCTTCTACTTGTTCATTCCAAACAAAATGCTCTTTACTGTTATTTTTCCTTCTTCAGACGTCTTTCTTTAGCTGTTTCTTTTTAACCTCACATCTGCAACAGTGATCAGAAATATGTACCCATACAGGGGGTGTTCGACACACGTGTCACAGACACAGATACGCAAATAAAGAGTGTGTACTCACTAGTGTACTTCTAGGTTATCCCTTGATATACATGTCGAGACCACACGCTTGTCAGAGTTCACACTCATGACCTCATTCAAAGAGACCTGTGGGAGGGAATCATATAAAAGTCTCAAACCTCTGGTTCAGAGAAACTACATTACAGAGAGGTCGTTACATGAATCACTGGAACAGGGCATGTAATTTATTTTCAAGGTGTTCATTTATGTGGGGTCATGATCTTTCATCCACAGGAAACTGAAAGCTTGCCAGTTCTATTAACTGTGAATTATAGCAACATTTTTATGTTCTTTAGTACATCTTTAAAGGTTTTGCCTTATCAGACTCTGATTCACTGATGTCTGCTGCCCTCTGTTGGAGGTGAACAAACAGTGATCCACTCCTAATCAATCTCAGACTTTTTCACATATACTATATTTTGTCCACCACTATTATATAATGCATGTGCACTACTAAAACATGGTGTACTAGAAGTTGATTTACATTCAAAGTCCAGGAGAAATGTATCATTTCTCTGTATACTGCTTAAGTATGGTTGAAATTTCAATAAAAACTTCTTTGACTGACTTTTTTTGACAGCATTTACAGCATATTCTCAGTGTTCCAGTATGTGTATGTTAGATTTTTTTTGTCCAATCAGACCTCAGCCTTGATGTGCTGTCATTGTCAATGTAATCTATCCATGATCTTCAGAATCAGTAGTACCGGCCACTTAAACTATATCACCAATGAGAAAGCATGTAAAACCCATCAGATTTACAATTCAACTAGCTGGCCCACAATAACATTAGCATTTTCCTCTTCTGATTGGTTGATCAGAGCAAACATGTTACAGAAGTTCAACTAGTAAAATCTGTTACAGATTAATACAGTTAAACATTAAAACAGTTGAGTTAGAATTTTTGGCTGATGAAGGAGAAATCGATTGGACTTTTCCTTAAAAGCTAGACACTATGAGGAGACTAACCCTGAAACAAAATTAGTTTCTTTCAGCCCAGGAAGTGCTGGAAGTGCCCAGGTTTGTTTGGCACTTCCAGTCCAGTGACAATCTATGACCAATACCAATGGTTTACAGCCTCTGAAAAGTCCCCACTAAAGACCAAATTCCACAATTAGTTTCACTATTACTCCTATAATAACCTCCAAACTTGTAGAAATTGATTCCACTAGAGGGCAAACTGTGACTGTGGGAATTTGTCCAATCACTCACAATAGTTGAAGGGGTTCCAGAAGGTCAGGAGTTTCTGCTCACAGACAACTTGGCAGATGCCTATCTGCCAGCATGCCACATATTTAACCAGCAACTTCTGCTTCGGTTCACTATCCATAGCCCGATTCTATTTTTCTGTAAATGGCCAGGCTCTGTATCTTTGTTTTTTCAGAAATATTATTGTAGTCAGCCACCTTTCCACGTCATTACCCCAACAACTTGGTAAGGTGTTAGTGTCCACTTAGTATGAGCTCAGAAATTAAGATGTCAGTTATTATGCACTAAATAGGCCAGTTGCAAACAATCAAAGAATTTGGGAGTTAATATTCTGGATCTAAAACAGTATTTTATGTGTCATGTCAAGCTTAGGTCACGACCTGGTGTGATGTAAGCAAGTCCTTAACCTTTAATTCCTCAGTTGTATAAATGAGCTAAATTAAATATAAGTCACTCTGGATGAGAGCATCTGCCAAATGCTGTAAATATAAATAATGCTAAACAAAACAAACTATTGGCTGCTATGTATGTCAGTCAGACACAAACTTTGTCAATTAAAGCTTTTGTACTGGACTACTGTAACTCAGGTTCTGTTTAGATAAATATTTATTCCATCTTGGATACATGCAGAAATGGAGAATGTTTCTGGGGCATAGCATGAGGGGGGTCTCATAGTAAGATTTTTTCTTATATCAAAAAGTTTCAAGACACCCAACAGAAGGCTGCAAGCTACACACAGTAAAAGGATTACACATAATTACAGGCACAGCATTACATGTAGCCCAGTGCTGCCTTTTGTTGGTGCGTCTTAAAACATTTTTTTTTTACTTAGAATATTCTATAAATAACCAAAATAAATGACTCATCATTCATCTGTTTATCATTCATTTTGTAAAGCTGCTTTGAGGCAATAACTGCTGTAAAAAGCGCTATAATACAAATAAAATTGAATTGAATAGTCTTCTTTGACATAACTATTTCTTATACAATTTCAGCTACTCACAGCCACAAGGGCAGTGGTAGCTTAAACCATTAAGGTGCCGTGTTGTTGATTGGAAGACCAGAAAGACCTGGGTTCAAGCACTACCACCTTCGGATTCTTGAGCAAGACCAGAAACCCTTCCTGCTCCAGGGAGCTCTATCAAATCTGACTCTGCCCTCGAACTACGTCCTTCCAAGATGGAAAATGCAAAGCAAAACATCCCACTATATGTTGTAATCATGGACGTGACAAAAATAATTGGAATAAATGAGCAATTTTCTAACTCCAGCAGGTGTGTTTTAGCTCATTAAATGATATCAGCACTGGGAAAATTCTACAACACATATGTCCACAGTTTTGTACTTTATTCACAGTAAAGGTATTTTCCTTAAAAAATAATATATGTTTTTTTAAATGTACAACACAATATTTGACAAGACATTTTGGCTCAACTAGAATTTGCTTTTATACACAGCAAGCAAGCAGACAAACAAACACACACGCAGAAAAAAGAAAAAGAATCTGAGAAAGTTTTAAGAAAAAAAACAAACTGCTTTTAGAAAGCCTAGTGCAAACATACAAGAAAAATCTACTTAAATAAAAAAAGGAAAGAAAAATATAAAATTAAACAGGAAGCAAACACAAAGTGATTAGGGGAGTGATTTCAGCTGTATGCATGCATATTGAGGTTTCAGCCTTGAGATAAAAATGAAAATCAATCTGCAAGTGTAAAGCAGTTATGTTTTCATCGCTTTAATGAGAGCGCATGTTTCTGGTTCAGAGGAAAAAACTAGGACCAGAGAGACAGGAAAAAAGCTGAAATACTTCACTAGAGACTGTCCATATAGTCTGTTCAGTCAGTTCTTCTTGGCAGCCTTGTTAAAAGTCTCTTTCTTCAACGCCGCTATCTGTCCATTTACCAGTTTCAGACGAAAAGTGGGAAAGTTAAATAGTCTATTGATAGTGTTTTCTGGAGGGGAAGGTGGGGGTTAGTGCAGGTACCAGGACTTTACATTATATTCTAAGATGAGCTTCTTAGCAATACTCTGGCAATAGATATCATTTCAAGCCTCTAAATGTCATTTGCAGTGTAGGATTAATGCAAAGCAAAACTGTTCAAATTGTGCTGTGCGTTATTGGAGTACAGAGATGGTGTTTCCATGTTGGCCCATAGTTAGTGTTTGAATATATTTCTGTGGCAAACTTGCTGAGTGTTACTGGAGAAGCGTCCCATCGGCTCTTGAAAGTTGACAACAAGGAGGCAGTTCCTTTTCACTCCTTTCTGGGACAAAGCCTATAAGCCAATCAGATCTCAGCTTTCCCAGGACACACTGGCACACATCAAAGCCACCTGAATTTAAGAGAAAAATTTTATTTTATAAGCAAGAAATACATAAATAGATAAAGGCAAACAGAAAGACAGAAATACAGGAAAAAAAAGAAAAACAAATTAAGACAGACAGAAAGTAGGAACAAAAGACAGACAGAAAGACAGACCAACAATCCATCCATTCGAAATAATCGTGTGGCTATAATTATCAGATTAGATTTAACTAAAATTGTCACACATGTATAACTACAAGGTAATGAAACACTGTTTGGCATCTAATTAGAAATGCAAGAGCAGCAAGTGCAGTATGAGTGCAGAGCAGTATGTACAGATAGGAGCAGTGTGAGGTGGAATAAATTAGTATTAAATGTACAACGAGCAGATGGAGTGTGAACAATATAAACAATCTATATATAAAGCAGCTTAGATGAAGTATTGACAGTGTAAATATACTGTTATAATAGTAACTGATAACAGTAACAGTGCATGCATAAGTGCGTGTAAGTACCCGCTATCTGGAGATGTACGTGTAGGTCCGCGAGGGTGATCTGGCTGCATGAGGAGGTCCTTCCAGCTGTCCTGTAGAAGAGACATTCAGGAAATCCCATATGAGGATGGTGTCATCATGGGAACTGCTGATAATCTGGAACTCGTCAAACTGAAGTCGAAATACACGACCAGAGTGCTCCTGCAAAAAAATAAATAAATAAGAAAGGCACATCACAATGAAGTAAAACTTGTGGTGTGCCGCCAATATGAATACTAACTCAAAATAAAATAAATTATATATATTATTTATTTATTTATTTATTTATTTTTAATAAAAGTGTACTGAGAGAGGCACAAAACTGGCTGGTAAAAATGTTACTGTTGAAGCCTCCAGAATTTAATATATAAATTTAACTATTTGTACACTCACCACCAGCGTGCGTAGACAGAGAGTGCTAGCTGGAGCACGAGGGTCCAGAGCAGCTTGCAGATCCCACACTTTAATCTTCCTGTAGATAGAGTACAGATACAGATGATGTTGCTATGTTTCAATCAGCCTGCATTAATGGGCTGTTTTAAAGTATTGCATCAAACATGAGTTATATAACTAACAAAAATTTGTTCTGTAATTCACAAATTAGATTCATTAAGGTGGTTTTGAATATTGTTTCTGTGCTATTATATGATTGCATGGTTATATTTACTGTTGGTTACATTTTTATATAGTATTAAGCAATTAGATGCCAAGTGCCTTGCTCAGGAGCCTAGCAGAGGTAACTTGGTGTTACCGGTAATCGAACCAAATTTACCAATTATACGTTCAATAACTTAAACACTACGTTTCCACTTCCTATAGTACCACAGGATTACCAATCCTACAATTAAAGCTTGAACAATTTGATGTAAACGCACATAATTGACTACTGGGAACAAGACTGAAATGCCTATTCGATAATAGATCAAATTTGACAAATATAGTTTTTGATATTATAAATAAGCTTTTGTGTAACAGCCAAATTAACATGGTGAAAAACAGAATTGGGTGATAATATCTTTTTAATGCATTAAACAGGTTGACAAAAAGTTGCATTGTTGACAAAAAGCCGATATAAGAGTCTGGTAGATACTTACTTTAGTTAAAAAGGTAAGTAAAGTATTTAAGGTACACTGGTCTCAGTTTGTTGGATCCAGAGTAAATTTGAAAACATCATTTTGCCCCCAAGACACTGGGTTCAGATTTCATCTGTTTGTATATGTCTGTTACCCATCATATGCTCCACTGACGATCCTCTTGTTGTCAAAGCGAATACAACGAACAAGCTCCTCATGGCCTTCCAAGACTCGCAAACATGCCCCACACTCAATATCCCACAACCTGCATAAAACATTAATATAAACATCTAACATACACATTATCTCAACCTGTCTTCTATTTCTTTATTCAAAACATTAAATTAATTTCTTTTAACCATTTCCTAACATACACTATATTGTATAAAGTTTGTTGTCACCTGACCATCAGATCCATATGTGCTTCCTCTCCAAACTGTTGCTACAAATATAGAAGCACATTATACCTTCGATGGAACCAAGAGACTTCAACAGTGTTCAACAGAATGACCCAGTTACATTGTGACTGTGTTAGAGGGGAGAAAAAAGTGTTTGGCACAAAGTCCTGACCTTGACACCACTGATCACCTTTGGGATAAACTGGAATGCCGACTGCACCCCAGACCTCCTTACCTGACATTAGTGTCTGATCTCACTAATAATGTTATTGCTTCAAATTGTACTGGAAAGTCTTACTAGAAGAATGAAGCTTAATCAAATAGCAAAATGGAAATAAAATCACGTGTCAATGCTCAAGTGACCACAAACCATTGGCAATATAGTGTACGATACTTAAGAGTCAAACCTACCGTATGGTGTTGTCCGAGGAGCCGCTGACCACCAGTCTGTCTCTGTACTGCAGACAAGCAATACCGCGCTTGTGTCCATTTAGTGTTCGGACAAATTCACAGGTACTGGTGCTCCACACCTAAACATGTGACATTAAGAGAGCCACAATAATGACCAGTTTATACTCGAATATAACAGTATAATTTTAATATTAAATAACAATTAAAAATTATATAAGGAGACTAGAATATATTAATGTCAGTCATGGCTTTTGATAAATAATGATAGAGATGACTATTGCAATTATTTTTGATGATAGTGTATCAATATTCTAACCAAGTAATGACAACTATATAAATTACATGTTTACATTAATATTAAATAAAATGCCAGACGAAATACATGGTAAGACGCCATGTAATTGTTTTAATTTTAGCCATTTCTTTATGTATTTTCCTTTTTTAAGAAAAGCAGCATATTTGTAGATTTTAACATTGTATTTTTACTTTTATAGTTCGGTCTCCTGAAGCTGAGACAATGTATTTGTCATCAAAGTCGACAACGTTAACCGCTGCCCGGTGGCCCACAAGCACACGTCGCAGACTGATGTCAGTGGCGGAGGCCATGTCCCACACAGCGATGGAACGATCCTTAGAGCAGGTCACCATCAAACCATTACAAAAACGCAGATGAAGCACTGCCTCGTTGTGGTGGATAAGAGTGTTTAGGACCTCACCAGTATTTGCATCCCAAACCCTGAGACAGACAAAAAATGGAAATGTGGAAACAAGCTTGATGCTCAATCGTGTCATAAGCAATATTACTTCTACAGTAGTTTTCACTACAGTTTACAGAAAGAATATAGTTTACCAAACATGTTACAGTTTAATGGCGTAAATGTTATTTTGCTTTTTGACTGCGGTCTCACAATGGCAACTGAGATTTTGCCGTGTGAGATAGAGAATCATATTTGTACAATCTGTAACAGAAGCAATCGCAAAAGTTTATTAAAATTGAACAATGTGAACCAGCTTTAGGAAGTTTTTGATATTGCCAAAGGTTTGTGGTCAACTAATCATCAGATTTATATGTTTTAAACATTATTACTCTCCATTTTGCTGTTAGCTACAACAGTATTAGTGAGATCAGACACTAACAGGAGGTCTGGATTGTAGGTGTTAAAGTCGTGATCTTGATCACTAATGTTGAAAACAGATGTTTTTTACACCAATAATAACACCATGCTCAAGGTCATTGTCATGCAGGAGCAATGTTGAAGTCTTTTAGTTCCAGTGAAGGAATAATGTAATTCTGCAACATACAAAAGCATTATAGACAACTGTGTGCTTCCTTACTTGTAACTACATTTCTTAGAGGAACCACATATGAATCTGATGGTCAGGTAACCACAAACGTAATGTATTACTGCATGAGAAGGCAAAGATGACTGTGCAATAAGTGGTTGCAGGAAATAGTGAAGCTGGCTGAAGGTTCTTTGCAAGCTGTGCTTCTTGCAT
This sequence comes from Pseudolaguvia tuberculata, assembly GCA_026260255.1. Lineage (NCBI taxonomy): Eukaryota > Metazoa > Chordata > Actinopteri > Siluriformes > Sisoridae > Pseudolaguvia > Pseudolaguvia tuberculata. The sequence continues at coordinate 2,355,041 of JAOTRA010000008.1, read as the reverse complement.
TGATTTGATTTAGATTTGCACAGTTATGTTGTCAAACATGTTATCAGTCAAAATAATTAAGTAGTAATCATAGAACCTGTTTTGTGATGTGAAATAAAATCTAATGTTTACTAATTTATATTTTTACCTGACAGTCGAGTCTGAGGAACCAGTCACTATGACTCGGTCATCATACTGCAAACACAAAACTGAACCAGTGTGACCAGTTAGAATTTTCAAACACTCCAGAGTGTTTTTATCCCAAATCTGAAACACACAGAGAAAGAAAGAGAGAGATAGTGAAATTTAATAAGATTGGCACAAAGAATTCATGAAGATTGGTTAAATAATACTAAATACAAAACTAAAAAGGGATATTCTGGTGTAAAATGAAAACCACACACACCTTAATGGAGTTGTCTCGAAGACCACTGATGATCTTATCGTCATCGTACTGTAGGCAATAGACCCCTTTACTGTTCTCTGATCTGCACTGGATCCTTTGCAGGTTGTGTCTGCCACAGCGCCAGTTTGCTTCAATAGTCTAAACACAGACACACACAAAGAATTAAAAGAAAAATTTTCACCCTCTTAACAATACATATCTCAAATAAAATATAGGAATATCACCTCTATGTCCTGTATAATTTTAGGGTAAAGTGAATGATAGTAAGAGTTGGGTGGGACATCATTTGTTCGGTTCTTGAACAAGTACTTCTCCCTGGAAACAATCAGATGGAAAAAGAAAAAAATGCAATGAATACGGTTCATATGGAAATCATTTTGTAAGTGACCAAATATCCGTGTAAATATAACTGACATGTACTAAAAAGTATACTTTCATGCATAATTATTAGAATATATAATAATGTATTACTGTGAGGTATTATTTTGTTAATTGTCTAATTATCCTACCTAATACACATTCATTATTTTTCCCTAAGGTTCAGTTATAGGGACACATTTTTGTTAATCTATAATGTCATAGGAGGCACCTATGTACAAGCAGGAATTAAATGTAGTCTATAAAGACAATTTTTTTATTATTGTGGTGAAATAGAGATTAAGTTGTCTTTCATTTGTAAAAAAAAAAAAAAAAAAAAAAAGTTTTGGTTTTGACAAAGATCAAACAACTTAAAATTTTAATTATATAATACAGATAAGGAAGCATTCATTTTACACAACTACATGCAGAATGTGATTTTGTATTAATTGATTATGCAATAGACCAGTCCAGGGTGTACCCCCGCCTCTCGCCCCATGTGTGCTGGGATAGGCGCAGCAGACCCCCGTGACCCCGAATTCGGGAATAAGCGGGTAAGATGATGAATGAATGAATGATTATGCTATACTTGTTGGAAAAATATATATATTAATTTCTTATATATTAATTAATTATAACTGAAAATCCATGTATACTAAATCAAACAGCAACACTTCATAACAAATCCTGCTTTCAACTGGAAGCTTAACTCAACATGACTGAATATTAGATACAAGCCAATTTACATGTCTAACTAATTTCCAAAGGTCATTTGTGAGCAGAGAGAATTAGTTGATATTCTTTAGATTACCACTGATGTCTTTCAGACAGGCCTTTCCATAATGGATCAGTGCGGACCATCCTCTCTATGAGCTTTTTCCACAGCATGCCCTCGGAAATCACCCGGTGCCATTCGTGACATACCAGTTCAGCCGCGCACAGGGAGCGTGCATCCAAAAACGACAGGATGTTTTCCGCTATGTGCTCCAGACCCCGTGCTGGACAAACAAAAAACAGAACAAAGCAATTTAACACGGGTAACGAGGTCATTCTTAATTTGCACAAGTTTAAAGGCACAAAGATTGTGTTTCATGGCAAAGGAATGTTACATAAACAAATCATTCTGACAAATACTACAGAGAAATTAAGACATAGCAAAATAAAAAATGTTATATACGATCTTGACAGAAGATCAGTAAGAATGGTTTCTTTAAGATTGGTCTGTTTCAGAATTAAACTGTCACTGTGGTAGCTCATTGGTTAAGGTGTTGGCCTTGTGACCAGAACATCATGGGTTCAATTCCCAATTTCCCACTGACTTTCTCTATAGTAGGGAGAAGTAGTTGTGGTGTCCATATCAGGGAGAATTTGCTTTGTAGATACAAGAGGGGTGTGTGTGTGTGTGTGTGTGTGTGTGTGTGTGTGTGTGTACCTGGCAGAGCTGTAATAAAGTCTCTCTGAAGCATAGGTTTAAGGTAAGAGTTGATGTGACCATGCTGGTAATGGCACATGCGTGAAATGAGATGCTCCACAAATTCCACCTGATCAGCCTCGGACCATTGCTCAAACATCTGGATACACATCTCTTTCTCCTTCTCGAAAGTGGCATGTGACAGGCGTTTTCTCGATCCAGACAGAGTTCCATATCCCAACTAAACACAAATTCAGATAAACATGCATGATTCAGAAAAACACTAGAAATGATTTCATTATTAAAGAAATGTGCAGTATTAATGTGTGGGGTAAAAAATAAATTAAAATATATACATGTATTTATAAAATCACTGAACTTTAAGAAGTCAGTACAGAACAAATATAATCAAACTGAGTCAAGCTCTATCAGAGACTGTCCCAGCAATCCTCATCTAGCTTACACCAGAACAGAGCATGGCAATAGTGATTATTGCTGGCAAAATGTTGCAAAATGTATAGGTAGATTTACAGTTACATTTCAGCAACTTATAAAGTATATGCCTTTATCCAGAGCAGCACCCAGCTTTTTATTCAACCGAGTCGTTGAGGATTAAGGGTCTTGCTGAGGGGCACAGCAGTTGCAATGCGGCTAAGCTGAGATTTAAAGCAACAATATTCCGATAACTGAGACTTCACAAATTTATAAACATATGCATAAACAAAACTGTATACAAATATTGCACCATATACAGTTATGCTGGTCTTTTGCCATGAATTGTCACTATTTATAATTATTTCAATTAAAGTACAGGTATAGTACACATTTGGAAGTACAATAAGGCAGGGGCGGCGCGGTGGTGTAGTGATTAGCACGCTCGCCTCACAACAAGAAGGTCCCAGGTTCGATTCCCGGGTCTGGGGTCTTTCTGTGTGGAGTTTGCA
>JAOTRA010000008.1:2319305-2333877 GCA_026260255.1 Pseudolaguvia tuberculata | reverse complement strand
TATATTTCTTTGTAATAATGAGTGAATCCACAAATGGTTCTTTGTTGGGCTTACTTCATGGAAACACGTGCTGTCACTGTCTTGAATTCAAAAGGCAAAGGATAAACAAAAAACAATGAGGCAAAGTCTTATCCAATCGGAGCGTTTTAAGGCAGGAGCAGATTTGTTATTTGTGAAGGGCACTGTCCTTCATTTTTGATTGACAGTTAATTCCTCTTCAGCTTCTGAAACTGCCTTTGTGTTGTGTGCATTTATGGTTAATTTGGGTCCACACAGCCGCTGCAAAAAGAAAGATATTCCTTTCCGGATTTGTTTCCTCTATTATTCTTTCATTTCTTTTTGTTTCAGTCTCAGACTACCTAGTAGTCATCCAAATCGAAAAACTCGTCATCTTCTCCCTGGTATTCCATCCCCTGGAAATCCACTCTGTACCTCAAGATGCCTGAGAAAGAGAAATTAAATTTAAGATTAATAACAGGTGTAACTACACATGTGATCCACAATGAAAACCCCCAAAGTAGCTCACTCAAATTGCTCCAAGTTTATAAAATCCTAATGTTCATCTGTAAAAATGTAAATGAAGATTTGTATCAAAGAAGAAAAAAAAAAAGTTTAAGTCCCCATTAATCCCATTTTTTAATACTCTCAGCAACTTCAGTTCTTTCCACTGTGCATGCATGTTTCCGCTCCCTAATACAGTTTGCAGGATGATAAATTACTACAAAATTATTACAACAAAAACAACCGCAATACATATGCCCACGTATTTACCTCCAATTCCTCCAAATCCCTTCACAAACTGCGAACCCTCCTGACTTTTGTCTGTAACGATTTCCAGCGTGGCACCAAATTTCTTGTAGTTGTTAGCAAACCACTCCAGCAACGGCATACACTCGATCAGCTCATGCTCCTGTCCTGTCTAACCAAAGCAATGAAGACATGCTAGTCGTAAAATGTACATATTTTTTAATTTATAAAAAACCAACATTGTGTGGCTTTCATCTATTTGCTAGGCAACAATAACCGGCATAAACTTAACACAACCGTTGACAGAAAAGAGCATATGCAAACACACCTCCTTGTCTGTGAAGTGGGACTTGTCCTTCTCTTGCTCAGGTGTCAAATAAATGGTCTTTTCATCTGAAACAAATGCAAAGTAAAGGATTTAATTTTTTTAAAGTTTGGGAAGAAGAAAAAGGCAAACATTAAGTCTATCAAGAAAGTTAAGAAACAAACTGTGCCTTAAATGTCTCATGATTAAAAAAAATTTTCATTTATTTCCTATACTGTACATTAGGGTTGTGGTGGTGAGGATTTCTCCCCACCGGACTTTCCTCCTTTCACTTTGCTTTCCTTTGCTTTTATTAAGCAGTTGCTTGAATGGACAACAATGTGGTATGTGCCTACATGTGCCTCTACATAAAAAAAAAACCAAACAAACAAAACACCAGGATACAGTAAATGACATCAGCCTTCAGCCAATTTTATTAAATCCCAAATGTCTAATACCAAAATTAACCATTTTAGTAGGCAGTCTAAAAACATGCATGTTTTGCCAACATGCTGGACTGTAATATTTCTAAAACAAATTAGCCCATGCAGTTAATTCCACTTTCAACACATGTAGCTTGTTCAATACTGATAAAACTTAATTATTGTATCACTAATAGTGACAAAACACTTCACACACCAGCTAGCTGGGAGATACTGCTCTAAACAATCTTGACCCGCTGCCCTTCACTTCTTTCTGCTCACTGTAAACACAGATCACACCTGTCTGTAACCAAGCTTGTGTATACTCAAAAACATACGCATGTACCGAGTACAGGACTGTGTATAACTGTATGTGTGTACACAAGGAACTGTGTGTACCTGGGGTGCTTAGTGTGTGTTTGTATATGCGTGTGTGTGTGTGTACCATTTTCTGCACCGTTGCCCTCAACCCCATGTACTCGCAGAATGTATCTCATAGTGTCTAGGTTCTCGTAAACTATAAGGATTTCCACAGCTCCCATCTCCAGGGCCTTCAGCGTGTCCTCCACACCAAAACAGTATTTCCCTGTGTCCTGGCTGATCTCATCAAAATAGCGACCTGAGGCAGAGGCAGAGCTTAAGAGCTGCCAAGCTTAAGAGCTGCAACAAGTGCTAAATTACTTGATAAAATTATTTTGAAAGACATCAGTTTGTACCAATTAGTTTCTTTTCCTGGATGAATTTAACATTGGAAAGGACCTCTGCCGAAAGCTCGATCGCCTGGTTGAAACCATTCTCTCCTCCATACGAGATGTCCACCAGCTTCAGCACTTTTGCTTGTAACCTCTGCAATCAAACAAAAGTACATGAATCAGTCATGAGCCTATGTGTCAAAGGGGTCATACACAAGGTTAAAACCAAGAGGAAAAACCAGAGAGGTCAATTTCCACAAATGTCAACACAATTGTTGTTAAAGGTGATAACTCTGATACAGTGTTGATTAGCAAGCTACATGGAAACTACAGTTTGTTCACAAATTTTGCTATTATAATGTAGAAAGAATTCTTTCATACAGGCAACAGTAAAACAAGTGAGAGTATTGAAGTTTGGTTTAGTTTATTGGTTTCTTAAATAGAAATGCTTTCTACCAAACAGAGCTTGATCAAAAGTTTTCCTTTTTAGATGTTTGTATAGGGCTTCTTGTCTGTATAACCTTTTGGCTTGCAAAGCTTCAACTTTCATGCAGTACAACTGTCACTGTTTCGATCAATCCATTCAACTAAACTACAGCATTAGTATTAGCACCACTATTTGTAATTAACATGACTTTGAATGTTGCTAGAAACTCACGAATGGATATGAAATCAGTTTTATACTGTCTGGAATAAGATAAATGGCTTTTAAAAAAGCATTGAAATCATAAACGCCAGAAGAACAGAAAGTTAAAGTATTTTTCGGTTTGTGTAGAACTTTATTAAATCTGTACTTCATCTGCATTAAAACAGTCCCAAGTAACAGAGAGAAAATTCATTAAAATCAGTCCTTCTCTTCTAATTGTTCATACATGCTCTTTTGACAGTAAACCTAAAAGACAGAATTTATTTATGACATTTATTCCATGATGTACATGCATGTATATATGGTTTTATTATTACCAGCTAAGAACTTTAGCTCCTAAAAAAACTAAACAGCATTATGATTTCCTTTGTTGCATAAATAAGACTGACAACGCAAGTGGATTAGACAAATCGGGTAATACCTAACCATTCTTTCCATTAAAATTAAAAGCATGATATACATTCCATTTTTCTTATCACATATTTTTGGGGTTTTTTTGTCCAATATTATAACATTTGTATATAATATATATAATAATCAATATTCACAAGAGTTAAGTTTGAAGCAGAACGAGACCCATCTTTTGATAAGACTTGGTCCACTTATTTGATCATGTTCAGTTAATCTATACTAAACTGAAATTGCAGTTTGTTTTAATGGAACCAAACGTGCTAAGCGTACACATACCCTGAAAGATATGCCAAGAAAGAGATGACAGCAGTTGGACTATAGAGATAATATAGCATTGACGCTTCAAAAAAGGCCAGGATGATCAAACATAATAGCACAAATGACTTATTGATCCGATACAGAGAAAGAAAAACTAGTCACAGGTTACTGCGCAGGCATATTACAATGGGTTCATGCTTTCTGCTTTTTGAACACGTCTAGCAAACAAATTAGAAGTTAGTCAAAGTTACAACTGCCTTATTCAAAAACTGCTAAGAGAAAAACAGTGTGATGTACAGAGCTGCTTTGTGCCAACCCAGTTTAAGACCAAATACTGAGACTGTTATGATTGATACTGTCCTTTATTACAATAGCACAATATGCCAAAGGGTTTGAGGAAAAAAACAACAAAAGAATTCAGCTGTTAATCAGTAACTTTTTTTTTTTTGCTTTTACACCAAACGATTAGTACTAGTAAATGATTTGCAACTGACTGATAAAGTTTAGAAAACGAAAATGTGCCCAGGTGTTGATTTACTTCAAAGTATTTAATCTTCCTTTAGTATGTTTAGTCTAGCGTAGTTAGCCTAGTCAGACTCACAATCGAGGGCCTGCATGTCTGATGCACATAGCACACAAAGTGCTTTCTGAATTTTTAAAATAACTTTCAATTCGACAGTATGTCGGCCACAATAGCAAGAGAAACAGCTAATCCTCAAACTAATTGACCCAAGAGAAGGTGGTAAATTCAAGTCTGTTCATAATTTAAAACCGATTGGATTCCTACCGGGTCAAACATGTCGGACTGGCTGAGTTCGGTCTTGAAGTCAGCTGAACCGGCTAGCACCAACCCGGCTACGTTGACCTTATCGTTGGACACAAAGAGCTGCACCGCTGTCTCAGCCACTTTACGCACGTAGTTATGTCTCTTCTCCATTCTCAACCGTGCAAAACGCAGGGCAGACTGTCCTCCACGACCTGACACATACGAAAAGCAGCTTTACCCTCCAATACTTAGTTATTACTGATGTTTAGCACGCAGGTTCTGAGACAGGGCAGATAAAAGTGACACTGTAGTAAGAGAATGCTGCGATCAAGCTAATTGCCATTCAGAGATGCATGGTATGGCTATGAGTGCAGGTGGTGTACCATGTTTTTTGGGTAGGTCCACTGTGAATTTGTGCAGCACTTCTCTGGTGTTGCCCTGTAAAGTCCCGAATAACGCACCACTACCGTCGATCACAATAAAGCCAAACTTGCTGTCGTCAGACAAAAGTGCCGTTAGAGCCTAGAAACAGACAGAAAAGACAACAGGGTAGTGCAAGTCCACCATAAAGGGATAAAAATGGACAAGAAATTTTACCTTAAAACAAATTAAATGACAATTAACTTGGTTGAGTTCTAACATGGATGGAAGTGTGTTTCTAACACGTGCATTAAACTAGGGTGAACATCTGTACATGTATTTACAAACATAACAGCATGGGCAGCAGTGAGAGATTTAGCAGCTTTTGTTGGGGCTAAAATATAATTTCATTTTTTCTTTGTGGTTGTTTTGACAGGCCAGTACTAGAGAAGGTTATCAGACTATGAATAATAGCAGAAAAGGCTGTTGTGCAACATTTGTATTAAGTACTCCAACCAATGCGTACCAAATCACTACTGAAATTAAAGACACTTCCTTTTTTTCCTTCTTAATAGTACAATTTGCCATAGCAAGTTAGACCAGTTTTCTAGTATAGACAGGGAAAGATTACCTTATTTTGCCCATCAGTCTTGTGATTAACATATGCAAATCCATTCCATTTATCTAAAATACTGTAATTAAATATCCTCTTATTCAAACCATACGTTCAACTGTACAAGCAGTTCCACAAACTGATCTTCCAAATAAAGCTACTGGCAATAAGCAGACGTTCTGTCGAAGGGATTACTTACCTCAGTGTGAAATTTGTTGTCACAGAGATAAAGCGAGGTATTGATAGGTTTGAATGGCTCAAAGTCAATGTTGACTTTCTTTTCTTTGCCTTCTTCAGTCACAATAGTGCCACAGTAGACGACAAGGCCATTTGGGGGCACTGTTAAAAAAACAATTATAAAAAGTTGAACACATTTATCTCCCGTGTAGAAAACCCTGCTGGTATGACAACTACTCTACTTGGGAAATAACATATTCGAAATAAACTATATGGACATAAGTGTTGAAACACCTGACCATTCCATTTGTGTGCAACTGCTTTAAAACCAAGATTAAAATACTACCTTCAATTTAAGACCTACCTCTTCCTCTAATACAAACACTTGGGGTAAAATCTATTTTAAAGAACATATTTAAAATTGTATATTTTGTGATATAAGAGGGGTCCCAAGATAAAAGGCACACACCTTTGTTGTAGAGTTTGAGTCTCTGCTGTACAGAGGTAATGGCTCCAAGCACAGACAGTCTGTTGACTCTGCTTTTGATGTTGGAGGCTGTGCCAAACTCATCCGCCAGCATCTTTGCCACTCTGGAGATCTGATCTTTAGGAGGGATGATGAGCGAAATCATACTGGTCCCATTACTGAGTGATAGACACACACAGACAAACAGAGAAACTTCTTAAACCTGTAACAACAATCCGATTAAATAGTGATTATTATTATTAATATGGAGGTGCTACTCATTTGTGATATTGTTTTGTTTCTAGTCATCTCCACTTGTAGCTAAACTTTATCAAGAACGATATTTTTACTTGATCTGGATTAACATCTGTCAACTTTCCACTGTCCTTCCAGTGGGACACAACGTTCTTGTAGCATAGCACTCAAAAGGGTTTTACATATTACAAGCCTTGCCTAAGCTTAGATTCTTGCAATTGATTAATGTAAATCATTTCACAATACAATAAATACCCGGTGCAATGTTAGACCCCACACGACGTTAAAACTTATCAAAACACAGACGCATAAAATTTCAACAAAAAAATCTTTAGAACTGATGACTAGTGCTTTAATAATGTTAGCTTACTACTATAAAGCTTGTAGTGTAAAATATTTTTATATGTCAAACTAATAATGTGCATATGTTTTAAAATATTGTTTGTGTTCACTTTCATTCTCAATCAAGTCAGAGCTGAAAACTAAAAACATAGGTTGTGTAGCCATAACAAGCCCATCTCCTTACAAGAAACTGTACCACACAAACATTACAACTAAGTGCAGTGTTTTGGTTATAAAGTTGAAGCAATAAACTAACATACACATGAGTCTCACAGACACGTCTGAAGCACATAGACATGTGTGAGCAGTACCAACTGACTGTAAGTGAACCTGATAACACTTATTTTAGGGAAGCAAAACATCTACAAGCAGTGGCCAATACTGTGACCCTATCAAACATCTGATAAAAATCTGTGATAGAGGGGGAAAAGGGCTAAACCACACTAAGATCGGACAGATTTCAAAACGACAGTACACCATAAAACTGAAGGCACAAATACCAGAAAGACTTGAAAACAAGCCCTACTAACAACAAAGACCCGGGTTCAAGCTCAATCACATCCAAGTCTAACGCTGTTTGGGTCCTGAGCAAGACCTTCGACTCTTCCTTTTCCAGGGGCACTGTACCACAGCTGGCCATATGGTATGTTGTTAAGTGCATAATCTTAGATGAGACAAAATGGCACTAATTTTGACTATTAACTAGCCTAGAGTTACAATATCAGTAACATTAAAGAGAATATGTCTCGTAAAAGAACTAATCCTGTAAATCATCTGTCATAATGGTGCCGATGTGTGTAGGATAGGATGTGTGGGGACAGCGCTTGCTGCAAGGTTTTACTGACGTCCATTTCCTCACGAAGTTGTAATGTTTGAAGTTTGTTTTTAATCTGCAATATTTCCAAAAAATTATATAGAACAGGCTTGGTTCAGGGAGCATGAGGCATCATTGACTTCCCTGTCAACATCAATGCAAGATCTTGGACAAAAATGAATAAAACATTGGATGGAAATAAATCTTGAGATTGCAGAAGCTCAGTGAAACAATGCCACAGTGAAATCAAAGCTAAAGACTGTCCAATAAAATTGTTTGAAAAAAAAAACTTTAACCTGATTGCTCCTGTAAATGTGTTCACTTGAAAAAGCACAAAAGCAAAAATGCTATCATAATAGAATGATTACATTTAGTGAGAACGGTAATCAAATCTGTACCATCACAAACGCCTAGTGTTTTTGTTACATGACAAACTGGTTCAGTTGCAGACAGAATAAATACCCAAATGTTTCAGTTCAACAGGAAACCTCCATGCTCCAAAAATGTCCTTGAATAAAGGACTGAAGCTTGTCTTTACCTCATAACCTTACAAAATGACACACGTAACTTATTTACCCATTCCTTTGATTTTAGATCATAAAAGTATCAATATTAGTTATATGACTTAAATGGATGTAATGACTTGAAAATGGACATGGTGTCACCCATAATTGTTTAAAAAAAATTTCTAGAAGGGTAGAAGTTGCAGGGTTAATTAGAAGGCAATGAGGGTTAAACCCACCACCGACCCGACTTTGTAGTAAAACACACAAGATAAACGTTCATTCAACCAAAGCCAAATGATGGATTTTGATCAGGTCTACTTGTCTAAATGACGGTTTGCTTAGATGTGACGATTAAGACAGCTAGCTAATAACGGATACATTAGTACAAGTTTAAAACCGTTGAACGGAACTACAACCGGAACGGAAATTCTTAGCAAGTTCAGCCACTCTGCTCAGCTCGCTTTTACGTGTAGCCCCACAATAACGTTGCCACACAGCTAGTATCCCACATGGATAAACTTTAAATTAGCCATAACAGCTAATTGTATTCAAGACGTTCTCGTTATTTACCGGTTTCTGGAACCCAGCGTTAAAACTACTCCTCCCAAAGGGCCTCGGCAAACGGGCTAACAAATAGCAGGCTAGTTGGCGACTAGGCGTTACGACTAAAGTGAAAAAAAGACTCCAACAGACGTGTTTAAGCAGTCAGGTCTATATTTGAATGCATTCACATACCCTCGAGCTGCCTCCAAACTCTTAATGAGCTTCTTAATTTTCCAGATTTCCACGTTTCTGTCTGCTGCGCTCGGATCGTCCGCCATCTTTCCGGCCGTCTAATCGCTTCGGCGTCTGGAAGAGAGCACAATAAAACAATAGTATCTCTTAGTGTGTTAAATAGTACATTATTGTAACGACAGAATTGATCTATAAAATTGTCTGCACCGTTTAACGGTTTTACGTCATTTACAGTGGCGTAACTAAACCGCTAGCTCAGTGGGATGACACCTGACGCAGCGAGTGGCACGAACCCTTTAAAGACACCAGGAATCTTAACTATTTGCTTTTACCTCATGTCCAGTAATCATAAACAACACCTAAAGCACAAGTTATAAACAATTCGACACTATTTACCCGTTGTTTCTTAAGTAAGTGAGCGGCAAATCTCTAGGCCTCCGTTTCATCCCACTCTAATCCACTAGTTTTTTTCTTGCTGTCCTTAGAAACGCCACATTGTTTCGGCTTTTACACTATAAAATAATAATTTTTATGTTTAATAGAGCGCGGTACCTGAATAGGTCTCCGCCGTCTCTTCTGTTTTTTAATCTCTTGGTCTGTTATCGGCTCGGTTGGTTGTTTCAATTGTTAGTGACGTCGCCTCTCCCAGCCGGTTCCGTCGCTTCTCACCGACGGCGCGTGGTGCAAAAGGCGACTCACATGTAGGGGGAGGGGCTTACATGCTTCTCACTTCCTCTTCCTGGTTGCGCACGAAAATCCTATGGTTCCATTTCAAACGTACCCTTTCTCCCTACATATGTTCACTCCAAATGTTATTTTATATACTCTATATAGTGGGATTTTTATCCTTATAGAAATATTTATTTTCAAACGGTCAGGTGACTTCACAAAATGGGATTGGTTAAAAATAGTGCCAATTAACAGCGACGACGAACGTACAGATAACAGCGCATGTTTGAATAAATGAAGAAGAAGATCCCGAGTTCGATTCCCGGGCCTGGGTTGTTTCTGTGTGGAGTTTGCATGTTCTCCTCGCGCAGCATGGGTTTTCTTAGGTTTCTTCCCACAGTCCAAAAACATGTACATTAGGTTGTAGATTGGTTGGTGATTCTAACTTTTGTAATTGGTGATTCACTAAAGGAGCGAATGTGTGTTGGCAGACGTTCTTAATTTAGCGACTTACATTTGTTCTTTTTTTTTTTTTTTTTAAAAAGTTGGGTTTTTTTTTTTAAAAACAACTGAGCAATTGTGGGTTAAGGGCCTTGCTCAAGGGCCCACAGTGGTTGCTTGGTGGAGGTTGGAATCGAACCCGTCTTTCTGGTATTAGTCCAACATCGTAAATATTAGGCTACCACTTCCCACTATGTGCGTTAGGACAGGCACCAGCAGACCACTGTTCCCAGAATTAGGGAATAAGCGGGCAAGAAGATGAATGAATGAAAGGCTCCAGCAGACCCACGTGACCCCGAAGTAGGGAATGATCGGGTTAGAAGATGATTGAATAAATGTAATGTGTAATTAAAAAGTAATTTATTTGAGTTAATTTTTAAAGAATAGTCTTCCTACAGAGGTGCTCAGTCATATTGTGTACATGAGGTGAGGAGAAGACCCTAGAAACAAAAGGAAAACATGCAAACTCTGAACAGAAATATCCCCTTGCCCAGGAATCAAACCTGGAACCTTCTTATTGTGAAGCAACTGCGCTAACCACTACACCGCCTGCCTTTAAGAATGTAAGAATTACTGTTAAATAAAGGTCTTTTTATTGATGCATATTTTCTGTCTGCAACTGATATCTGCAAATTAGGCGTCCCCAACTTATTAAGGAAGAGAACCCTCCATGAGTGACAAAAGAACAGGCTCAGTCCAGCAACTAGAACCAGCATTTCAAAGGTTTTGTTTATAGAAGTGTTCCAGGTTCTGGTTGATCTGATTATTGCAGCCTAACAATTGTTTAATGGATTTGATTAATGAAAATGTGTAAATGGATTTGTTATTTGTAGGCTAGAACAGAATCACTAGAACACACTTTGACTGTAGTAGATTATTTTATATGTATTGGGTGCTGGGTGGCGTAATGGCATAGTGAATAGCGTGGTCGCTTCACAACAAGAAGGTCCTGGGTTTGAATCCTGGGTCGGGGATCTTTCTGTGCGGAGTTTGTATGTTCTCCCCGCGCTTGCGTGGGTCACCTTCAGGCACTCCCACAGTCCAAAAACATGCAGATTAGGTTGATTAAAGATTCTAAATTGTCCATAGGAGTGAATGTGTGCGTGAATGGTTGTTTGTCTATGTGTTGCCCTGAGATGGACTGGCGACCCGTCCAGGGTGTACCCCTGCCTCTCGCGACATGTTGATCACACTTCCTTAAAAAATGCGTCATTACCCGCGGTACAGACTTATGCATGCGAATGTGGGAGGGGCGTAATCCCCCGTTCTAATGGATGCCTCCTGGTGTCCCATAGGACAATGCACTAGGAAACAAAACCATGACAAAATAAACAAACATACTAATAACAGGCAGATCTGAAAAACACAGTGCACAAAGGAAGACAGGTGGGCCTGGAAACCGACTGGTGGGTCTGAAAACAGACAGGCAAAATGCACGCACCGAACAGTAACACAGATAGACAGACAGGAATAGCGCATGGAGACAGACAGACAGCAAATGATAACTACCAATGCCGAAGAATGGAAACGGATAAATTCGGTAGCCGAGTAAGACAGAACAAGGAAGCAGGGAAAAAGCCAGAGACTTTATCAAGGAAAGAAAGCAAAGCAAAAAAGAGCAGCCAGAATAGTAAATGACCAGAACATAGAGAGGAACAGAGACAGATAGGGGCAGCGACAAAAACAGGAATAGCAGGTGGAACTGAGGCTGATAGAGGCAGAGGCATACAGGAACTGAGTAAAGGGAGAAATCTAGAAGAAAAGAAAACATAAATCAACAGGAACAAACATACCAGATAGAACCCAACACACAGACACACAGAGACAAAGAAAAAGAGGATAACAACAGAAATTACAAAAGTAAGATGGGAACAAAGGCAGAAACAGGAAGAAAAACTGATTGGCTGGAAAACAGATATAGAGCTGGGGATGGGAAGGATGCTGGCAGGAACAGAGAAAATACAGCAATATGGAAAAGAAGGGAACGTAGAACAACAGAAACAACAACAGACCGGAGCAAACAGGGTGAAAGGCACAGAGACCGACAGAACACACTTGAACAGAGGATGAAACACAAACAAACCAGACCGAAGACAGGCTACGTAGCGAAAATAAAGGAAACAGACAAGAGCAAAGATGGAGACACAGAAGCAAACTTAGATGAAGACAAAATCTTGAAACAAGAAGGAACCAAAGACTGAAACAGAAAAGTAGACAGGAAAGTAAAGAACAGACTCAAACTGAAACAGATGAATTGAGATTATGAGATAGGAGGAAACTGAAACAAATAGGATGAAAAGGCCGTAATAGATACAAACAGATAATAATGAGCAGAAATAGCTCTGTAAAGCTGCTTTGTGGCAATTGTAAATAGTGCTATACAAATAAAAGTGAATTGAACTGAATTGAATTGAATTATAAACAGACTAGCGTGGGACCAAAACATAAACCAAAGCATAAAAAGAGATTGAAAAACGCATAGGAAAATGGAAAAAGAATGCAGATCAGACTAGGGTTGAGAGAGAGAGAGAGAGAGAGAGAGAGAGACTGAAATTGACAAAACAGGGGGTCCGGGACCATGTACACTTACAAACGGCGAACCAACAAAGTTCATAGTCTCTATACCATAGCTAGTGGAGCAGTCTATAGCCTCCCTAGGCGTACTGAAACAGTTTTTTGCAGAAACAAAATTATAATGAATGGTGAAAAAGAAAGGATCTCCTCGGACTACACCGTACCGCAAATAATGGCGTATCCAAATGTGGAAGGCGTAGTCAGGATCCTTACATTTATACACACATGAGACCTAATTGATCCATTATTAGTGACAGATAAAGCTCATATGATAGGCGACAACACTTTGACTCGATGGGCTTCACCAAGCTGTGACTATTGAATACTTTCTAAGAGTTTCATTTTGCACTGAAACATTATGACAAAAGGTGTTGGGATTAAAACGAGCCATTTCTGGTAAAAAAAAAAAAAAATCTTAATTAGAAATATATTTCAGCGGCACTTCAGGTCAATTTGTACACAAGTGACAAGACTTTTGTCAGGGTCTGTACAACTAAGGGGCTTTCTCAGGGACCCACAGTGGTGGCAATACAATCAAAGCAAGTATTGACTATCAGTTATTAAAAAAATCGCTATTTCTGTCAATTTAAATTTCCAACCTATTACTTTCTTTACATTTACAGCATTTTCTAGAGCATTTCTTTTCTTTTTCTTCTTCTTCTTCTTCTTCTTCTTCTTCTTCTCCTTTTCCCCTCTACATCTGCTTCTTTCACTACAACTACCTGCATATCTTCCCTCACCACATCCGTAAACCTCCTCTTTGGTCTTTCTCTTTTACTCCTGCAGGCACCTTCATCCTTAGCATTCTTCTACCAATATACTGTGTGTCCCTCCTCTGCACATGTCGAAACCATCTCAACCTCGTCTCCCTCACCTTGTCTCCAAAACATCCTACATGTGCCGTCCCTCTAATAAACTCATTTATAATCCTGTCCATCCTCGTCACCCCCAATGAAAATATCAACATCTTCAACTCTGCCACATCCAGCTCCTCCTCCTGTCTTTTTGACAACGCCACTGTCTCTAAACTGTACAACATCGCTGGTCTCACTACAGTCCTATAAACTTTCCCTTTCACTCTTGCAGAGACTTGTCGATCACAAATCACTCCTGCCACTCTTCTCCACCCACTCCACCCTGCCTGCACTCTTTTTTTCACTTCCAGAGCAACTTAAATTTATTTAATTTATTTAATTCTTTTCACCGTGCTTGCGTGGGTTTCTTCAGGGTACTCTGGTTTCCCCCCACAGTTCAAAGTCCACAGTCCAAAAACTTTACATTAGGTTGAATGGTGATTCTAAATTGTCCATAGGAGTGAATGTGTGTGAGTGGTTGTTCGTCTACGTGTGCCCTGTGATGGACTGGTGACCTGCCCAGGGTGCACCCCTGACTCTCGCCCTATGTGCGCTGGGATAGGCACCAGCAGATCCCCGTGACCCCGAATTAGGAATAAGCGGGTAATAAGATGAGTGAATGAATGAATGAATGAATGAATGAATGAATGAATGAATGGAGACTATAAGAACTGCTCTACAACTCCCCCAACAACGTCCTGAAGCTAATTTAAGTCACGTGACGATCACGGATATTTTTTAAACCTTTATTGCTCTTGAGTCTCTACACGGCTCTGACACGAACCTTATAAATATGTCACGTGATCAAGTCTTGACGTCAAAGAGATTAACGTTAGCGTTTTAAGGAACACGATAGAGAAAACATTTGGATTTCTACACAGCCGAACCCAGAAACTATAAACTACTCCTGCAAAAATGAGGTACGATATTTCTATTATCTTTAATTCTACGTTAATAATATAGCAGTAGCATTAAGAGCGTTAAAAGTACAAGCAATTAGTTAAATGCAGTACCAGTTTAAGGTGTATTCTTTGTAAATCTTTAAGATAAATCAACAATGGACGTTGACGGGTTTAATATGGAAAATACTTTCAGTAAGCCTAAAGTTAAAGAATAAATTTCAACTTCACATGCTGTCGCTACATTTCATTCAAGGACGCCGCTAATGTCACGAAACTTAATTCTTCTTCCTCTTACGATTATTCCAATTCAGACAGAGACTCGAAACCGGGACCTTCTTGTTGTGAGTCAACCGTACTAGCCACTACGTCACCGCCCTGCTAAACATATTTTTACCTTTTAAAATACTTACTTTATTTATTTTATTTACATCTATGGTACTCTTATTCTTTTAAATAATTGAATGCAACTGTAATGCAGTAATGGCATTGCAGTGTGTGTGTGTGTGTGTGTGTGTGTGTGTGTGTGTGTGTGTGTGTGTGTGTGTGTGTGTGTGTGTG
>JAOTRA010000008.1:2306636-2317533 GCA_026260255.1 Pseudolaguvia tuberculata | reverse complement strand
CACCTTTCTACGCTCCATCATGTCAGCTAACTCTCTCACTTTACCAGTCATAGTACCAACATTTAAAGAACCCACCCAAACCTCCACTCTCCTCCACTTCTCCTTCGCCTTCCATCTCTGTAGACGTCTCCTGCTTTGGCCAACAGTAGCCCAATTTCCACCGGTACTCTGTCGGCTAACATGTGGCGGTCGTTGTTAACCCGGGTTGCGACTGATCCGGTATGAGTTTCTTATTTGTGATCCCCATATTTGATTTGGCGCAGTTTTGCGCTGGATGCCCTTCCTAACGCAACCCTCCCCATTTATCCGGGCTTGGGCCCGGCACTAAGAATGCACTGGCGTGTGCAACCCTAATGGCAGTGTTGACCTTTAACCCATACAAGGTTAGAAAATATAATTACTTCAACAATTTAAAAACCACATAACAAATAAATGAATTTTTTTAAATATTTAATCACTTACACAAATATAATATCTACACAAATAACAATAAATGAAAGTCAAATATATATAATTTTAATACCGTTACAGACACATATACACACACTGCATTTATTTTCTCAAATACAGTATATACATATTTGAAGAAAATTATATTAACAAGGTTGGTGCTACTTGTGTTTTATAGCATGAATTCCTGATAATATTTCATCACCTGCCTGTTACATAATACTTTCCATTTGGTTGGATTACACACATGCTCCCAAAACTTTTTAACACAGCTCAAGTTTCTGCAGGGCAAGTTTCTTTAAACAATAAACAATATATTTGGAACTCATTACAGTGTGATAATTCTTCAGAATGAATAAAAATTCTTGTATTAAGCAGAAAGTCATCACACTATAAACTCTGGCTTTAACAAAAAATATATATGTAATACTATTGCCCAGAAAAAAAAACTGTTATATCTAATTAGTTCATGTTTAGATTGCAAACAGTGAAATCAGTAACAATACAGTGCCAGTGCCATCAGTGATATCCCTAGCATTGAATTTTGTGTGAATTTATATGTTTTCCACATGCCTGTGTAAGTACTCTGGTTGCCTCCTACAGTACAAAAGCATTGTTAGGTTGAGAATATACAGGTTTGTATTCTGTTATCTTTGCAATTTTCTACTGTTTTCCTCAAATGTCATGATATCATATTTAATGAGTAACAATTAGGCCTTTTTGCAAAATATAAAAATGGTGGCATTAATAGTTTTGACATTGAACTGTATGTGGTGTGCTGTGTGTATTGAAACTAGCTCATTCAAGGTGTGGGTTTGTCTCAGTGGCAGTCATCTCATTAGTGAGTGCCTCAGACTTGTTAGACTCAGACCATGCACTCTTACCTGCCAGTGGAGCACTGTGGTGGTGCAGGTGAGACATACACTTCTTCAGTTTATTTCTCAATAACTTTCCTCATTCCCTGCTTTATTTCTAAAGTATCTCTCACAACAACATTCCAATATGCATTTTCTATTTATTTGGGATAAATAATTCTTATTACCTGCTTATTCCCTAATTCGGGCTCAAAGGAGTTTGCTGGAGTCTATCCTAGCGCACATAGAATGAGAGGCAGGGGTACAGCTTGGACAGGTCACCAGTCCATAGCAGAACACACATAGACAAACAACCATACACACACACACACACTCCTATGGGCAATTCAGAATCACTAACTAACCTAATGAACATATTTGCGGACTGTGGGAGGAAACTGAAGTACCTAGAAGAGACCCATACAAGAGCAAAGAGAACATGCAAACTCCGGCCAGAATACCACGCCGCTCCATCTTAAATTTTTGTTTTCCTACGTTTATGGCATATGGCATTAGTGTTTATTTAGATTGACTGAAATTTTTAATTTCATATATACAACTGTGAAATTGGGGGTTAGGGACCTTGCTTTGGAGCGCAGTAGTGGTAAGATGGGAATCAATTGCATAATCTTTTGGTTAGCAGTCCAACAAATAAGACACTGACCTAAGACTACCCCTTTCAGTTAGGGCTCCATATCTACCTCTTGCATTCAAATACAGAGGAAAGGCTAAATCAACAAATATATGCTCTTACTGAGACTTGTGAAGTCAACTCTATCCTGTAGCCATATCTGTTTCATATGAACAAGTAAAACTTTTTGTTGTAGCTGTATAACTCCAACCTGAACAGATCGTTTCTGATAAACACTCGCTTGACGAAATCACACATTAAGAGAAAAATTCTATCAAACTGATTCTCACAAATTTCCTGCATAGTGCGCCTTTGATTTCTAGCCAGACTTTTAAACAGTGACCTTCACCACAATGTTTTTGCCTGAGACAGTCAATTAGTCTCAGACCTGGCACACTCAGATCTCATAGCATGTTTTTTTAGATTATGTTTTCAAACTATAGAAGTAATGTTTGAGTGCTGATGTGTCATTCATGAATGATTCATTAATTTTGAACGAATGTTTAGTATGACATGGATAGCGATTGGTTCATTTTCTGTAAGTAAAACACTAATTAATCTCCTGAGTGTTCAGGATTCATTCGTTTGCTCATTAGGTGACAGCCTCATAATCTTAGGCTGTCTGTAGTGGAGTTATTTGTTCTTTTATCACATGAGTATCACTTTTCACTCCTATGGACAACATGCTCCTATCCCATGAATCAAACCCAGGCCTGAAGATATTTTTTTTTAATAAAACAATTTTTCTGGCAGAAACAAAGTAGAGTTTCCTACAATTTGGCCTTGATTGATTTATGCTTTTCTCTTGTTTTGAATGTAAATGGCTGTTAACATGTAACATTACATTCTGCTGAAACAAACAAAATGAATAAAAAAAGATTACTCTATATTGTTGAATAAGGTTTAAATAGTCCCATCACTATTAACACTAAAACCCTAACCCTACATAATACCCGTTTCTACTTTAATTCAACAAACTTAAAATTGCTAACGCTAGCCCAGGTAAAATAATCTTTAAAATAATCTGATTCCATTCCTTGTAAAGTTCTTTTTATTTCTGTCCTCCCCACTAGATGCATGTTATAGCCTTTTGATTGTATCATTTGCGAATTAAAGAGCTGAGAATAAAATGGACAAAGTGTTTAATCCATCACCGCCGTCTAGAACTGATTAGCAGTCAGCCCTCTTATAGCTTCATAGCATCTTATAGTGCTTTACAGCAGGACTCACTCTATTTTACTACACCTTCATCAAATTGTCTGCCGTCTGATCCGTTTTGCCACGTTTCAGTCTACTTTATTTGTGGCTCTGTCAAATGCAGGTTATGGCAGCTTCATACTCTTTACGTTTCTTCAGTTTTTCTTTTTATTTACTAGTCTGAGATCACATACACTTTAGCACAAGTAAGTGCTGCTGTTTTACTGCTTTGATTTCTGGGCTTGCTGTGCTGTGCTATGCTTTGAATATTTTTTTTCACCACCTTCTAAACATATGCACTGCGGACATATGTTTAGAAAACACACAATTGGTGGCATCACATTATAGCATTCTATTACATATCACTCAAGAGCTTTGTGCAGAGGAGCATCATTAGACCATCTTTACATTTTAATTTAGAGTGAGTAAAACATTGAATAAATATTTTATTTTATTTTATATTTGTTCATCCTTCTCCAAGAGCTTCAGCATTTTGGTACAGTATATTGCATGATGATTTTAGGCACCTCATCTATTCCCACACTGTATTTTTTTTGTTGCACTTGTGACAATTTTGTTGTCTATACCACAGTTTAGACAGTGTTATTCCTAATGTTTTTTTAATCTCTGACTGCTTGAGATGTCCCAAATAGGCAATAAAAGTCTTCTGAATGATATGGCACACATCAGTTGATGAAAGTGAAGATGAGACAGGTGAAATGTAATGAATGTCAAAAGCTTAGATTTATGATGTGTTTTATTGTGCCATATCAACTAAAACTCATTGTTTACTGGATTCATTTTTATCTTAAGATACCAAGTACCAGCTAAAATATGTGCACCTTTCATCTTTAGATTATTTTCAAATAGGTTTCTTAGTCAGGATTCTTGTCTTGCCTCATTACTTTGGCACCTAACCAGCTTGAGTTGGGACACTAATTTATCCTGTTCTGAGACAAATTATACAATGAGATTTTCTGGCTTGACAGGATGCATATGTGTGTGCAGATTGCGGTGATGCTGATTTAAAGAATCTGGCCTCTAGATTGAAGGACTGGTTTGGAGTGCTGCACATGGATGCAAACCGAGACTTAAAGATTTCTGCCAATGACAACAGTAAAGGACGTAAGCAGATTGTTTTGTATGTCTTTTTGGTTGTTTTTAGTCTTTTCTATATTTAAATGACACTGGAGAATGTAAATTAAATAAATTCAGTTTTAATGGACGGATGCACAATATGTGTTGTGACCCAGATTCCTTAACAGTGGCCACTGGCCAATACAAGACACTGGGACACCACTCCCCAGAGAAAAGAGCTAATTACCATACTAACAATACTTTAAATATAATACTGGCTAATACCTGCTTGAGATGAACTTGTCCCAACATTTTTTTGCCACTAGTGGGCACTGGGTCTTAATAATTGTATTATGGAAATATCTTCTATCCATCCTGTAGGTTTCGACACCAGCATCCTTCCTATCTGTAAGGACTCTCTTGGTTGGATGTTTAACAAGTTGGACATGAACTATGATCTGTTGCTTGACCAATCAGAACTCAGCGCCATTTATCTGGACAAGTATGAATTGTGTATGCGACCACTCTTCAACTCCTGTGACTCATTTAAGGATGGAAAGCTCTCCAACAATGAGTGGTGCTACTGCTTTCAGAAACCAGATGGTGAGAGAAAGAGACAGCATGAAATATATAAAGTGGTCTGATCATTTACTTCCAGCTGACTAAATGTATTTGCATGGATTTGTGTGTATCTCTTCTCTTCATCGCTCTGTCTATCTCTTTTATTTCCCTAGGTCTGCCCTGTCAGAATGAAATAAATAGGATTCACACCCAAAGTCGACGTAGGTCCCTCATGGGTGAGTTAGGTATTAGGCCTGAGATTCATTCCAGCCAACAAAAATTAGAAGGTTTTAATTTCCATCATCATCAAAAAGCACCAAGCAGTGGACATCTGTTTGTGTGTGTGTGTGTGTATTCATGAGTGTTGTTGCTGGAAAAGCCTTGCAGAAGCAAGGCTATAATTGATTTGATTCGTGATAACTTTCTGTATGATTTATGTGCATCCAAACTTGATATTTTCCTCTGCGATCAATAACATGCAGTCTAGCTGCCACCCACAACCTCTCTCACCACCAGTCCCATTCGGCAAAATGGCATCAATAATCCCACATAAATGCTTTGTAAGTCATGCCATAAAACAGGCTGTAAAACAATTGCATTCATTATCAAATGAGTGTTTATTCATGCGCTAATATTAGTGAATGTGTGTTATACATTTTAAACAGTGAAATCCAGTTAGTAAGACATCTATTGCCTAAGGCCTAGAACCTGGTGCTATCTTGCTAACCCATCTTTACAGCATCTAAAGTAGATGAAGGAATAAAGGAATGGTTATACTTTTCTGTATAATTGTAACGGCTGTAGCGATGCTGTGAGTGCGGAAAAAAGAGCCGGATCCATAGATGCGGTGAAGAGTATTATTTACTTGAAGCGAAGGGGTGCAGATATTTACATTCAGTGAACACGTAGCAAAATAAACACAACACGAGGACAATGAAAACACACGGTGGCAATACACAAGACGTAGAAGTAAATATATACATATAATGAGAGAGTTCCAAACACAGAATAAACAAGCCGAACATTTTCAATTACCCACACCTGCGCTTACCGTCGCGTCACCTTAAATATTGCATCATCGCTCTGGTAAGCTAGTTGCCAGGACGACGACGCTAAACATGTCCGTGCCAACACTTTGACAGCCGCGGCAGTGTGTGGGGTGCCTCGTCTGTCGATGCAGCGCGAGGGGCGGAGCCCAGTTCGCCAACTTACAATAATAATGTAAAACGGCATGTAGTTCAATGAATGTCTTAATGGTGTTTTTGTAAAGGGTTTAAGACTTGACATTAAACAATTTCTCCAGAGTTTACTTCATAATACACACATCAATAAAATTCCTGATGAGTTCATCAATAAATTGTATGAATGCTTGCCAGTAAATTTCTGTATAGGCGACAAAACTTTTGTCATGCTAAAATTTGAACGTTCTGTCTTGATTAAACAGTGAATCTTTTTCAGTGATACTAATCTATTTCTGTGCATTAAACATCATTGGGAGAGTTTTAGCTGTTAATATGAGCTATTTCTAACACCAATTGATTAATCAGCCAGATTAATAGCGTGTTTAATTAAAAGGTGTTTTTACAAAATATATAAGCTACAAGACTGTACTTCATGTCCCTCTTCTGCACATGTCCAAACCATTGCAACCTAACCTCCATCACGTTGTCTCCAAACATTGTACATGTGCTGTCCCACTAATGAATTCATTTATAATCCTGTCCATCTTCGTCACTCCCAATGAAAATCTCAACTTTGCCATCTCCAGCTCTTTCTCCTGTCATTTTGAGAAAGCCACTTTCCCTTTCACATTTTCCATTACTTTGCACTGTTGATCCCAGGTACTTAAACTCATCCACCTTTACTCCCTCTTCTCCCTGCAACATCATCACTCCATTGCCTTCCCTCTTATTCACATACATCTCTCCGCGAGTACCCCTGCCTCTCCATATTCTTCTCAACCTACTCACTAAAACTCACCAGAAATCACAATATCACCTACTCTTATAAACTAAATTCTAATATTTGTTTCATGAATTTGTATTAACTTATTTCTCTTAATTTAGTAGCATTTTTCTTTGCTGCACTGTTTCCAGGATATAGGTGTGGATGTTACATTCTTGTCCAATCAGATATAATCTCTGTGTTCCCACCTTTAGAATTAGTATTGTTGGCCCACGTAGGTTAAACCATAGTAGAAATTTGCGCGGTGGCGTAGTGGATAGCACAATCGCCTCACAACAAGAAGGTCCCGGGTTCGAATCCCGGGCTGGTATCTTTCTGTGCGGAGTTTGCATGTCCTCCCTACGCATGCGGGGGTTTTCTCCAGGTGCTCTGGTTTCCAGATTGCATCTGGAAATGCCATCTAATGCAGATTAGGTGGGTTGGTGATTCTAAATTGTTCATAAGAGTGAATGTGTGTGAATGGTCGTTTGTCTATGTGTTGCCCTGAGATGGACTGGCGACCTGTCCAGGGTGTACCCCCGCCTCTCGCCCTATGTGTGCTGGGATAGGCGCAGCAGACTTCCGTGACCCCGGATTCGGGAATAAGCGGGTAAGAAAATGAATGATATAGGATACACTTATTTCAGGTTTTAATAATAACTTGTAAGTTGCATTGTGATGTATGTTATATTGTTATGTAATAATATCTTATCTGAGTGTAAGACTGATGGCAGAGACGGGTCCATGATGCAGTAAATAGCTTTATTAAATCCAATACACAGTTCATATACAGGGTAAAATCCAGTCAAAAGTCAGTACAAGAAAAGAAGACAATCAAACAAATAAATCCAAGAACACTTAGTGAAAAGAGGTAGTCGAATAACAGGCATGAGTCAAAAACCATGAAAGCAATTAAGAACAGGTAATGCTTAATAAGTTACATGGAAACCAACAATACTTCACAATGTAAGGCTGGTTTAAATAGTGCACCCATGACTCCTGACTGGGAAGCTTAACAGGCAGTGGCAGAGAGTAGAAGGAATAGTTACAGTACCCCCTTCTACGAATACCTCCAAGCAGTGTAGAAGGGCGGCCTCATGGGCGCTGAGCAGGGTGCTCAGGATGTGCACTGCAGAAACTAGTGAGAGGTCCAGAATGTCACACACTCTTAGCCAGCTTCTATCCTCAGGACCATATCCCTACCAGTCCATAAAGTATTCTTGTGGACTAAGTACACTGGCGACCCCTCTCTCTTGATGAGAGCTGGTGGCTTATGAGACTGGGAGTTGGTGTGAGGGCTAGCAGAAAAAGTATGGCTTAAGTAGAGAAACATAGAAATACAGAGAGATTTGATATTGACAGGGGTAGCTCAAGATGGTAGGTTATGGTGTTTGTCAGAAATTTGGAAAGGGCCTATGTACTTAAGGCTGAGATTTTTACTTACCAATTTCTGACACAGGCCTCTTGTAGATAACCAATGTTGATCAGCCTGAATGTGTTGTGCATGTATAGCCCATTGTAGGTAAATATGAGCACTCTCCCAGACATGAGCACTCCATTGCATCCAGTCCTCAACTGAGGCTACCGAGGGGGCTCTCATGACCATGGAAATAACAAGGGAAAGAACACATTGAAAGAGGGTGATCCTTGTAGAGGAGTGGATAAGCGAGTTCTGGGCGTATTCTGTCCAGGAAAGAAACTCGCTCTAACGGCACTGCTCATTTGCACAATAATATCTCAGGTTTTTTGTTACCTACATCATAATTTTTTTCTGTGGGTGTGAGCGTGCATGAAAAATTGCTTTTGTTTCCGATGTCTTAGTCTTTTCTGATAGAAATAGGGAATTTCCAGAAATCTTTGCAGCTTCAGAACGGTCTTAGGGAGTGGCCACTGTGTCATGGCTTGAACTTTGCTGAGCTGCATTAATACCCCTTGAGGACTGATGCAATAACTAAAACCTATATGTGGGATCGATGGAACTCACACTTCTCTGCTTTGACAGAGTTTGTGAGATTTTACAGAGTAATCTTGGTAACACATTGCATGTGAGAGACATGTTCTGCAAGAGCTGAGGAATAAATGAGAAAGTCATGGATGTATGCCTCCACACACACATTAATCAAGTGTCATTGATAAAGGACTGAAATACTGCTGGGGCATTACATAGTCCATAAGGCATGACTCGGAAATCATAGTAGCTCGGTGACATTATAATAGCTGTCTTCCAATCATCTTCTTCACATATGCAGATTAAGTTGTATGCACAGCAGAGCTCAAGCTTGGTGGAGAACCTTGCTTGTCTATGTTGCTTGAGGGCTGCTGGAGGTAATGGATACTAGTAGTTAAAAGTGATAGAGCTCAGGCTTCTATAATCGATGCCATCCTTTTTGATGCCATCCTTTTTGCTCCACAAAAAAAATTATTTTGTGGTGGAAGATGTGGACAGGTGGATAGGGCCATTAGATAAGGCCTCCTTCACATATACCTCTAGAGCCCTGTTTTCAGGTGGTGACAGGGGGTAAACATGACTTCAATGGTGAAGGAAAAAAGTTAAATGATACAGTCCCATAACCTAGTGGGAGGTAATTCAGATGCCCTTTGTTTACTAAAAAGTTCAATTAATCGTATTATTCAGAGAGAACAAGTTGGGAGTCAGCCTTGGTGGAAAAACATGGCAGGGGTGCGGTGGGGTAACTGAAAGGAATTTTTCATAACAATATGGAGAACAACTGATGATATCTTTGTCAGAGCAGGAGGGGACTGTGGTGTGGGTCTGTAACCAGAGATACCCCAAAATAATTGAGGTTTTGTGAGAGGAGATGATGTAAAGTATTCTGTATGACTGACGGCAGAGACGGATTGATGTTGCAGTAACTAACTTTACTGAATTCAATACACAGTTCATAAACAGGATCAAAATCCAGGCAAAAGTAGTACACAAAAAGCAGATGATCAAATCCAAAATGTAGTTGAATAACAGGCACAAGTTGAAAATATTAAAAGCGAAACAGAACAGGTAACACTTGGGGGCATGTGTCTGTGCTAAGCTAAAATAAACTGGCTAACATCAGCTCCCTGAAAAATAAACTGATACCATCGAGCTTAGAGTCTCTTTACATTTTTTACAGAGATATGGCTCAGCAGACACCATTGAGTTAACCAGGGTAACCGGTAAATCACCACGGAATGGTGCAAGAACTGAAGATTAAGACTGTTATATTTACCGCGGATTTACCATCACAAGGGTTTGCTGGAGCATATCCCAGCACACATAGGGCAAGAGGCAGGGGTACACCCTGGACAGGTCACCAGTTATTTGTAGGGCACACATAGACAAACAACAAGTCGCACTCACATTCACTCACATGGGCAATTTAGAATCACAAATCAACCTAATAAACATGTTTTTGGACTGTGGGAGGAAACTGGAGTTCCTGGAGGAATCCCACATCCGCACAGGGAGATCCTTGGCCTAGGAATATAACCCAATGTCACTGTTCGACCCACAGAATTTCATCTCTGCTTTTATTGTCTTTAATTTTCTATTAGTTAGTGTCTATGTCTTTGTGGTGTTTTTAGGGTCTCTCTAATTCCTGCACTTTTCCTTTGCATCTGCACTGCATATACAATTGCCTTATATATAGCACCAAGGTCTTGCTCTGACATATATGGTTGAAATGACAATAAAACCTCTTGGACTTTTGACTTTGACATTAAAATACATCTCCTTTTTGGACTGTGAGAGGACACCAAAGAAAACCAACATAAGCGCAGTGAAAACATGCAAACTCTGCACAGAAAGACCTCTTGCCTGGGAATTGAACCTGGGACCGGCTTGTTGTGAGGCAAACAGCTTTAGTGCAATAAACAAACAGAAAAAAAACATTTAAAAAATGTGTTGATGTTTGTTCTGCCCTCTATATCAAACACCTTGCTTGACTCGACAGTCAGATACGTCTCCAAAAACAACAGACTCAAAAGAATGGTTTTTAACTTTTACTGTTGGATGTGGGATAACCTCCATAAACCTCCTCTTTGGTCTTCCTCTTTTTCTCCTACCCGGGACCTCCATCCTCAGTATTCTCCCACCAATATACTGCATGTCACTCCTCTGCACATGTCCAAACCATCTCAACCTAGCCTCCCTCACCTTGTCTCCAAAACATCCTACATGCGCCATCCC
>JAOTRA010000008.1:2250803-2263558 GCA_026260255.1 Pseudolaguvia tuberculata | reverse complement strand
AAATCTCAACATCTTCAACTCTGCCACCTCCAGCTCCGCCTCCTGTCTTTTTGACAACGCCACTGTCTCTAAACCATGCAACATCGCTAGTCTCACTACAGTTCTATAAACTTTCCCTTTCACTCTTGCCAAAACCCGTCTATCACAAATCACTCCTGCCACTGTTCTCCACCCACTCCACCCTGCCTGAACTCTTTTCTTCACTTCTCTAACGCACCACTTCTTCCTGCAACCTCACCACTCCATTGCCTTCCCTCACTTCACTTATTATTCTCTATAAATCTGATATTCATTCATTTATTATTCTTTCACCATAATTCAGAAAATGCAAACTCCGCACAGAAAGACTGCTTGCCCATTTATGTTTAGACGTAGCTTAGAAGCACTCCCTATAGAGTAACAATGAGGAACAAATGTCAGTGTTTTCTCTGAGATAATGAACATCACATAATGTCTAAAAGCAAAAAGTTTGGATTCTAGAGCAATGGAAGAAAGTGATGTGGCCTAATCAGTACAGGTTTATCGTGTTCTAGAGTGATAAGCGCATCATGGTAAAAATAAAGGTGAATTAAATTATACTTAGTGACTACCATGCAAGCCTGTGTCTGGGGTTGGTGTACTTGATCAGGTCCAGGTCTAAGCCCAAAGAATGAGATCTTTTTTGAATTTTTAATATTTTGAATAATCAGGTTATTCCATCCCTGAATTTTCTCCTGATTCCATGGGTATATTCCAAGATGACTATGCCAGGTTTCATCAGGCTTAAGTTGTGAAAGAATAAAGACTTTTTTTCCATTAAGAATCTTTCAGATGAGTTGCAGTGACAATCCAACAATATGCAGCAAGCCGACTCTCCCATCATTTGTTGCAAGAAAAACCAAAGGTTTAATACTGCAATTAATCAATTTATTTTAAATATAACTCACATTGTATTAAAAATTGTATGAATATATTCCAAATTGTAAAACTTCATATACTCATATACTTCATAAAATCCCTTTTAGCGGACCTTCTATTTGGCTCAACCCATTCTGGGTTGTACTCAATTAACAATTAATTAAGTGTGAAAAAGGCTAACTGGAAGGTGAACTCCATGTTGCAGATAACCAGTTTAATGAACAAAGGCTACAAAGATATAAACTTAAAACAGAGAACTTCATGAATCAGTCAAAAGCACAGGTCATAACGGTGGGAACACCAAACAATACTTAACGCCACATGGTAGCAGAATGCTAACTTAAATCGAGTGCCCTTTACCTCTATCATGGAACAGGAAACAGGTGCTCTCACCAAGTGATCAGGGGGTATAGCGTTCATTACACTAACATTAAAGGGGAACAAAGAAATGTTTTTTCCTCTTATCTTTATTATAGGTGCCCTTTACATATAGTACAATGTGTACATTAAAGTACCATATACAAAATATTTATACAAAATACACAAAAAAACATACTGAAGCTTTGGTACCATGGTGTGAATATTTTTTTCTTATACAGTGTGATTTATGATGTGTAGCATTATATAACTTTTGGCTCATAAACAAAAAGGCAACAATAAAATGTAAAAAATAAAATTAACAGAAAGCAAAGCAGAATACTGGGTGGGTTTTAGTTGGGATATTATATGGGCCATTGCTACAATGGTATTTTCTGATGGTATTTGTTGTAGTAAAATGATGACCCAATATTAAAATATTATTTTAAGAATGGGTCTCTTTAAGCAAAAATAAGTAACACAAACATTATCACACTTAAAAAATTGCCCTGCATGTAGTACCTTAACCTGTTGTGTTTCACTAGTGTTAAAGTCAGAATGCTAATGAAAGAGAGAAAATATAATCATATAATGGTTAAAGTGCAAATTTGCTACAAGGCTTTGAAAATTCTCTTTTTCTTAAAAGGTAATATGTACATATATATATATATATATATATAAACACTATATTTAGTTCATTTGCATAAGGCTCTGTTCAACAGCTATGAAACAAAAAACATACATGTTTTAAAAAATATTAGATTCTGTTACAAAGCCAAATCACACCAAATGAAAAACATATTTATAAACATATAGCATTGCTACTGATGTGGTGTTTAAACACATGGTAACGTACCATTCTCCATTTCATATTTCTAAACATAGTGCAACCTGATATTTTTATAACAACAGCATTAATCAAAGAGAATTTAGCCCTTTTGCCATATGAATGTTGGCTTTGATTAGAACCTTGTACAGAT
This sequence comes from Pseudolaguvia tuberculata, assembly GCA_026260255.1. NCBI lineage: Eukaryota > Metazoa > Chordata > Actinopteri > Siluriformes > Sisoridae > Pseudolaguvia > Pseudolaguvia tuberculata. Next base: position 2,261,324 of record JAOTRA010000008.1, on the reverse strand, counting down.
ATTTTTGAAAAAGTATTTTGGTGCACAGAATTCGCAAAATTGGTCTCCAAAAGCTGCTCCAAATGGTACTAGATTTGAATATGCCTGACGGATTGACTTGAGGCCACTGACCATCATTATGTAATTTTGAAGCTTATTTTAGGTCTAAATTGGTTTCTATTTACATGTTTTCCAAATCAACCAAGAACAGAACCGATAATTTGCAGTAGAGATATTAGTCATAACTGACTAAACTAAAATGTGTATCTCATTAATTCAGAATAATAAAAATATACACAGGCAACTGTAATACCAACAGCAAATAGCAACCAATATACACACTTTTATCAAAAATGGCTGCTTCTCATAATTTTAGAAATTCACCTCTTATTAAAACTTTACCAGTTTTGTGACTGTGGGAGGAAACCCACACAAGCACAGATAGCACTCTGCCCAGGAAAAGAAAACTGCAAAAAATCCTAACTGATTTTGTACAGATCAACTGTTTCAGAAAAGAAAAGTTTATCCAAGTGTTCCTATATTGACGTCCAATTATTTCCAAAAATGTCATGGCTGATTAAAATACACTTATGATGCAATCCAATTTACTTGCAACTTGAAAAATTAAACCATTTGTTCGAGCCAAAAACACCAGATTTTTTTTTTCAAAAAAAGTATGTCAACAAAACAACATGTTTCTCAAGTTGAAACAGTTAATTACACCTACTTACAGTGGGTACAAAAAGTATTCAGACCACCTTAAATTTTTCACTCTTTGTTATTTTACAGCCATTTTCTAAAATGATTTAAGTAAAATTGTTGACATTTTTGCTGATTTATTAAAAAGAAAAAACAGAAATATCTCATGGTCCTAAGTATTCAGACGCTTTGCTCAGTATTTATTAAAGCATTATTTTGACCTTATACAGTTATGATTCTTTTTGGGAAAGATGCAACAAGTTTTTCACACCTGGATTTGGAGATTCTCTGCCATTCTTCCTTGCAGATCCTCTCCAGTTCTGTCAGGTTGGATGGTAAACGTTGTTGGACAGCCATTTTTAGGTTTCTCCAGAGATGCTCAATTGGGTTTAGGTCAGGGCTCTGGCTGGGCCATTCAAGAATAGTTATAGAGTTGTTTTGAAGAAACTCCTTCAATGTTTTAGCTGTGTGCTTATTGTCATTGTTTTGTTGGAACGTAAACCTTCAGCCCAGTCTGGGGTCCTGAGCACTCTGAAGAAGGTTTTTGTTCAGGATATTCCTGTACTTGGCCACATTCATCTTTCTCTCGAACATATTTCCCTTTTAACCGTTCATCCTGTCCTTGGGGCTGAAAAACACTCCCACAGCATTTGTCTTGAACTGAGGAAAGGCTTCCGTCGGGCCATTCTGCCATAAAGCCCTGACTGGTGGAGAGCTACAGTGATGGTTGACTTTCTACAACTATCTTCCATCTCCTGACTGCATACCTGGAGCTCAGTCTCAGTGATCTTTGGGTTCTTCTTTACTCTCTCAGTAAGGCTCTTCTCCCCTGATAGCTCAGTTTGGCCAGATGCCCAGCTATAGGAAGGGTTCGGGTGAAATGTCTTTCATTTAAGGATTATGCCGCTGTGCTTTAGTTTAATTCGGTCTCTGAGCTCTTCAGCATATCATCAGTATAATCAAACACAGATGGATTTAAGTGAAGGTTTAGAACCATCTCAAGGATGATCGAAAGAAATAGACAGCACCTGAGTTAAATATATGAAGGTCACAACAAAGTGTCTGAATACTTAGGTGATATTTTAGTTTTTCTTTTTTGAAAAAACAACAAAGATTTCAAAAATTCTGTTTTCTGTCGATAAAATACAGTGTGCTGAGTGTACACTAATTAGGAAAAAATTTACTTAAAGGATTTTAACAAAAAATTTAAGGGGGTCTGAATACTTTTCTCACCCACTGTATATATCGTCAACCCATCTAAATAATTTTCAATGGAACAAAATCATTGATTGCTTGTATTTTTGTTAGTCCAAAGAAATAACTCATCTGGATTTTAGGAATAAACACCAAACCAATTGAAACTTAGTAAGTTCTGAACAATGGAGTACAACATTAGTTTATCATCTTGAAATACGAATTACCTCATGGCTTCCATATATGAATTAGGTGTATCTAACATGGGCTACATGTTAACAGAATCATGTTCCTGCTTTTTTGTCTGAATGTCAGTCTGATATTTTATTCGGTGTAAAATACAAGTACATTATGTTACAGGAAGCTCTCTTCTGCATCCGGAGTGTTGGAAAATTTCTTCAGTGATTCACTGCACTTCTGTTCTGCACTGGGAGCATCCAACGATGCTGTTTCTGCCTCAGAACCAACAGAGCTGTGAGATACAAAATGAAAGCCACTTAAGCCTCTAATTTTACACTATAATGTACACAATCTCCGCGCTCACGTGAGTTTCCTCCAGGTGCTCCGGTTTCCTCCAACAGTCCAAAAACATGCAGATTAAGTGGATTGGTGATCCTAAATTGTCCATAGGAGTGAATGTGTGTGTGAATGGTTGTTTGTCTTGTGTTGCCTTAAGATGGACTGGTGACCCGTTCAGGGTGTACCCCCGCCTCTCGCCCTATGTGTGCTGGGATGGGCACAGCAGACCCCCGTGACCCCGGATTTGGGAATAAGCGGGTAAGAAGATGAATGAATGAATGAATGAATGAATGTACACAATGATACACAATATAACAGATTGTGGTCACCTGACCATCAGATGCAATGGTTGCTATAAATATGGAAGCCCACAGTTGTCTAGAATGTTTTTGTATGTTGTAGTATTACATTATTCCTTAACAGTAGAAAAGTGTAAGTTTGTTCCAATTGATGGTGATGACTGTGACAAGGAAAAACTTTATGTGACGAAGTAGGAAGAAACTTTGAGAAACCAAACAGTAGCCTTGGGTCAGTGGAATTTAAGGAGCAGTGAGGAATTTTAGGAACATTGAGGATAGCCCCAGTCCATCATCAATGATTTTTGAATCTGAGGAAAGAGGCAGGAACCTGGTCACTGGTACCTCAGGGTCAAGTGAATAACAGATGTGGGGATTTTTAAGAGTTCTAAAATCAAGTAATAAAACCTACAAACATATTTAATTCTTAGAAACCACACAATAATCTGTAACCTCCTGTTTTTTGTGTATTGTTTTTAGAAGGAAATGGTCCTACCTTGAAGGACTTTCCATTGGCATGCTGACTTCTTCTTCAGGCTTAGGGTCAGGAATAGGGATAATGTAACCGTTATAAGGTGCCGATGGAAAAGTGCTGGACGGGGAGGTGAGAGGCAGTGTGTTAGGGAATGGAGAGGGCACCCTAGGCTTGCTGCGAATCACTGCTGGATGGTCACTCTTTTTAAAGCTCTCGTTGACCTGGGCATATCGCTGGAGAAGGATAGTCTCAATTAAGTGTACAATTGAGGTATTGTGTATCACTGTTAAATCCAACACAAAACAAACCTTTTTATAGCCATCAGTAAGCATGTTTCCCATCTCATGCACGAGATAGGAGAATTCCGGCCTTTTCTCGAACTTTTCTTCCCAGCACTTGTTCATCACGTTGTAGCTGCAATGAAGAAAAACCTGATATCACATATCAGAATAATTCTACTTTCCAAAAATGATTTACAGTATGCATCTCAAAAATATTGTCCTTTGGTTAAATATACCAAAGTTGTTTTGCAGAATAACATTTTGGGGACAAGAACAAACAATACTTAAGCTCTGTTGCAGCTTTTTCACTATATAAAAAAAGCATTTTTAGGTGAATAAATAAAACAAACGAGAAACTTACATTTCCTCTGATGCGTGCATAGGCTTGGCCATCCGATAGCCTCTTTTTAAAGCATTATAGAAATGCTCATTCATAGGAAGATCTGGATACGGGGTTCCCCCTGTGCAAAAAATTGAGCAAGAAATCAAATGTAAATAGAATTTAAAGTCAAATTCTCTGTTCCAGACAAACAGATGATAATATTTGATTTGTATCTGGAGTTGACTGTGAGTCCTGATTAACAATTAACAGCTCACCAAGAGTAAATATTTCCCATAGCAAAATGCCGTAAGACCAGACGTCACTGAGCGTGGTGTAGAGATTATGAAAGATGCTTTCTGGAGCCATCCACTTCAGTGGTAAGAATGTCTACAGTGCACACCAAAAGAGTCAATGTAAATATATTAGATTTACATCCAGATTAGTGTACAGTTTATTCAAAGTGTAATATACTTTAAATATAAACATATTTGAATTACAAGTTCAACATATTTGAAGTTCAATTACAACTAAATCAAGAGGAAAAAGAAAGGTACTATTTACATAGCGCCATTCCATACCAGGTTGCATTACATATACATGTAATGGACCAGGAATGTGAAGTGCAGACGTTTGGCAACAAAAATAGTTCTTAATATAATCCAAAATGAACACAAGAAAAACAAGAGTCTAGAATATCCATGAAGAAATTTGCAATCAGGAAAAAAAAAAAACAGAACAAGCACCCAGAGATCAGATTTATTGTAGAAAACAATACAAGGATCACAAATGTAAGAAAATTCAATACATGAGCAAAACCATGCGATGATACGACAAAACTAAGTTGGGACACTGTACAAATTGTGAATAAAAGCAGAATGAAATGAAGTGGACGTTTCAAATGAATATTGTATTCAGAATAAAACATCGATAACATATCAAATGTTGAAAGTGAGACATTTTTAAATGTCATGCCAAATATTGACTTATTTTGGATTTTATGAGAGCTACACATTCCAAAAAAAGTTGGGACAGGTAGCAATAAGAGGCCGGAAAAGTAAAATTTACAAATAAAAATCAGCTGGAGGACCAATTTGCAACTTATTAGGTCAATCAGCAACATGGCTGGTTATAAAAAGTGCCTCTCAGAGTGGCAGTGTCTCTCAGTTCCCACAATGCTGTGGCAAAAAATATTGGCGCAATATCAGAAAGGAGTTTCTCTGAGAAAAATTGCATCTTATCATCTACAGTGTATAATATCATCCAAAGATTCAGAGAATCTGGAACAATCACTGTGAATAAGGGTCAAGGCTGGGAAAACCATACTGGATGCCCGTGATCTTTGGGCCCTTAGACGCCACAGCATCACATACAGTAATGCTACTGTAATGGAAATCACAACATGGGCTCATGAATACTTCCATTAAACATTGTCAGTGAACACAATCCACAGTGTCCTTCGCCATTGCTGGCTAAATGTCAGACAAATCAAAATTTGATGTTCTTTTTGGGAAACTGGGATGCCAATTCATCCGGACTAAAGAAGACATGGACAACCTAAGTGGTTATCAGTGCTCAGTTCAGAATCCTTCATCTGAAGTTGCACGAGTGCGTGTAGTATAGGCATCTTACACATCTGGAAAGGCACTATGAATGCTATTCTTACACAACATACAGTACAAAAATATTAATATTAGGGCTATTATTAAGGGGTAATGGTCACTCTGGATAGGAACATTAACTTTAAATGCCATTGACAAATGAAAACAAAGGCTGGACATTAGGCCTAGCTCAAAATAATTAAAACAGAACAGGTTAATTGCAAATTAAAAGAACAATGTTAATTAATTTGTTTTTTACTCACATTGCCTTTGGAGATGTAATTGTTGTCATGCATGATGTCTCGGGCCAAGCCAAAGTCACAGATTTTTACCAGTTTTCCCTCACATATTAAAACATTCCTAGCCGCCAGATCCCGATGAACACACTAAAAATCCCAAAGATTTGTAATGTAGGTAAAAAGCACAGAGTACTGTTATATTTCTGCACAAATATTACTGTATTTAAACCAAGTGTGTAATAAAAGCATGTAGTTATACCAGTATTATACTGGCAGACATAAACAACTACATTATAAACTTAGGATACATTAGGTGTCAACATTTATAGATTATAATATATCTTATATAGAACTATTTGTGCATATTTTAGAATTTTATGAGCCATACTCTTAGACTGAATTACAGCATTATTCAATTAACAAATGGGTTTATATAGTGAGGCTGACTGACTGTAAATTCCTGGGTAATCTTGTTGACAGTCATGCCACAGATATACTGGAGGGATCACACATCTTTTTTACTAGAATATTTGATGTAGAGTGTTATGATTTTCTTTTCTAACTTTGAATATTTCCCTAGAGTAGGGAAAAACAGCCATTGACAATAGAAATAGCAGTAACAGGCCACATGGTCTGATTTAGCTTCATATTCTCTATAGATGTCTGTTCTCATACATTTTTGGATGCCAGAAATTCCATGCCTTTGGCCACCTGGAAGCTGAAGCCCACCAAATCAGTATAGCTCAAAATGGGGGAATCACTGATGACCAGTGAGAAATCTACTCTGTGACCTGAAAAACACACAATTATGTATTAACATAATGTTATCATTATACTTCAAGTAGGAACAAAAACACCTGTTCAAAAGCTGATTGGCATGCCTTAGCATTTGAGAATATTTAGCTGCTAAAATAAATAATACTTGACAATAGTTTTATTTTAGTACTTTATTAAAATTTTTACATTTTAATTTTTAAATCTAATGATAATATTCATTCATTCACTCACTCACTCACTCACTCATTCATTCATTCATTCATTCGTTCATTTTCTTACCCGCTTATTTCCTAATTCGGGGGCTGTTGGCACCTATCCCAGCACACGGGTTACCATTCCATCTCAGGGCAACACATGGACAAACAACCATTCACACACACATTCACTCCTATGGAGAGTTTAGAATCACCAGTCAACCTAATCTGCATGTTTTCGGACTGTGGGAGGAAACTGGAGTATCCGGAGGAAACCCACGCAAGCGCAGGAAGAATGTGCTATCTAATATACCACCGTGCCACCCAATGATAATATTATAGTCGTAAAATTTAATAATAATACTAATAATAATTTTAAATAAATACATTATTGGCTGCGTGATGGTTCGATTCCCGGGCCGTGAATCTTTCTATGCCGAGTTTGCATGTTTTCCCCGCTGTTTCTATGGTTTCCTCCCATCATCCAAAAACATGCACGTTTGGTTGATTAGTGATTCTAAATTGTCCATAGGAGTGAATGTGTGTGTGTGAGTGGTTGTTTGTCTATGTGTGCCCTGAGATGGACTGGCGAACTGACCAGTGTGTACCCTTGCCTCTCACCCTATGTGTGCTGGGATAGGCACCAGCAGACCCCCGTGACCCCGAATTAGGAAATAAGCGGGTAAGAAGATGAATGAATGAATGAATGAATGAATGAATGAATGAATGAATGAAATACATAATTACTTTCAAAAAATAATAAAAAATAAATAAATTTGCATCAGATGTCACAATAATAAAACAAATTTGCAAACCCTAATTGGTAAATTCTAAAGAACATTAGCATTTAGAAATAGTTTCTTGTACTATTGGAACAGTATTTTTATAATGATTGTACTTATGACAAAAGCTTTGGCCTTGACTGCCAACCTTGTTCCTGGTAGATGTCCTGCTGATACGGTGACTCATATGGAGATGTCTGGATATCAGCGTATTTGATTGTGTCAGTCAGCTCTTGCATGGCCACATATTCAGTCATTTCCTCCTTTCTCATGTCCATATAACCACCATCACTCTCGGAGCAGAAAGACACGTAACTAGCAGACAGAGGACATTACACAATATTACACACAACAGAGCTCATAACCGCTCAAAATACGTTTTCACATTTTCATTATCAACAACATAATGTTTTAAAAGAAACCTTTAGATACACATAAAGTCATGCCTAGAAACAATGCATTCATTAAATAATGAATATAGAGGCTGCTGAAAGAAGAATGAGAAAATGTAATTTTCTAAAGGGGGCGGCGCAGTGGTGTAGTGGATAGCACGGTCGCCTCACAACAAGAAAAACAACAAGGGTTTGTTTCCGGGACCGGGGGATCTGTCTGTGCGGAGTTTGCATGTTATCCCCGCGCTTGTGTGGGTTTCCTCTGGGTACTCCCACAGTCCAAAAACATGCAGATTAGCTGGATTGATGATTCTAAATTGTCTATAGGAGTAAATGTGTTTGTGAATAGTTGATTGTCTGTGTTACCCTGAGATGGACTGGTGACCTGTCCAGGGTGTATCCCCGCCTCTCACCCTATGTGAGCTGGAATAGGCGTCAGAATTGTATAAAGTTTATATAATTAAACCCTGTAAATTTGGATTTCACTTGGTTTTTTATTCTGTTGCTTACAATAATATTTGGGGGGGGGGGGGGGAACAAAAAAACTTTAAGCAATAGGGAAATAGGAAAAAAATGAAGAAAATCTGGGCGGCGCTTCTCACAACAAGAAGGTCCCGGGTTTGAATCCAGGGCTGGGATCTTTCTGTGCGGATTTTGTATGTGCTTCGCTTGCGTGTGTTGCTCCGGTTTCCTCCCACATTCCAAAAACATGCAGATTAGGTTGATTCGTGATTCTAAATTGTCTATAGGAGTGAATGTGAGTGTGAATGGTTGTTTGTCTATGTGTTGCCCTGAGATGGACTGGGGACCCGTCCAGGGTGTATCCCCGCCTCTCTCTCTATGTGTGTTGGGATAGGCGCAGCAGACCCCCGTGACCCCAGATTCGGGAATAAGCGGGTAAGAAGATGAATGAATGAATGAATTAATAAAATCTTCTTACTTTTTGCAAAATATGCAATTTTTAAGGCTATTATTCATGGTTATTATTTATAACATCATTTTATATTTACATTTTTGGAGTTTTAATTTGAGCTGTGGGCCAGCATCATAAAAATGTAAAAATTTGATTCTATTAAATTTATCACTTGCAGAACACTGCGATGGACTGGCAACCTGTCCAGGGTGTACCTCTGCCTCTCGCCCATTGTGTGATGGGATAGACTCCTTTGTGTGCTGGCAAACCTCCGTGATCCCAAATTAGAGGGTAAGCAAGTAAGAAAATGAATGTATAAATGAACTTGCAGCCCAATGAATGTCCCACATATGTAGAAAACTACAGAAAAATGTTTTAATATCTACTTCTTATATTTACTATTTAGATATACTATAAACCTGACAAACTTTGAAAAGAAATTCCTGGCCTTACCCTTTTTCAGAATGTACATCAGAGTCGATACAGATATGACCATCACTGCTGTTAGTAAGTTGACTCTTGTTAGTGTAGTTCTGCAGGAAGCTATGCTTGTTCCTGTGCAGGTAGTCTACCAGGTCTCCATATCGGCAGAACTCCGTCACCAGATACAAAGGACCTTCACATGTAATGAGATAAGCATGTCACACAAAGCACCAGTTTAGTTTTCCTTGCATGTAAGCTTAGTTTGAAGATTTGTGTTAATTTACACAGCATTACCTTGCTTAGTGCAGGCCCCAAGGAGATTGACAATGTTGAGGTGGGGACCCAGGTGACTCATGATCTTCAGCTCAGACATTAGGGCTTGAGTCTCGCTTCTACGTGCCGTTGCTGAAGGACACAGAGGGAATAATAAACACACCGTAGTATTGATTCCTATGAATGGTTTTCAATATTTATTATATATCAGAAAGATTATCAATGTGAATACATTACATTTTAGCATTTTTACTGCTACTTTAGTAGAAGATTGGGAACTGGTGAGTCCATATGCAGTGGCTTCCACCACTCTGCCAAACGCCCCTGATCCCAAAGTTCGACCTACAGAGAAAAAGACATAACAGTCACATTAAAAATGTAACATTTTTATCGACCAGTTTGATTGTTTTTAAGCAAAATAATGGCTGGAAAAGTTCTTGTGTACTTTATTACAGATTAAAAAATACATGCTTCTAAAAGTAATTTACAATTTATTTGACTACGTTACTCAAGTTCAGTAACTTGGTCTAAATACTTTTAAATGATTTAAAATAATTAATGTATGTCACAGAAAGAAATATTGTCTATAACTCTTGATTTGTAATAAAATTTAATAAAATCTAATAAAATCTAATAACAATAGCATCATTTGTTCTTCAGTATCAGTATTTTTAGAATAAACTTAATTTAAATGTACCAATAAAAAAAATTACTGCACTAATATTACTTTCTTTGTCATATTTTCAAATTAAAATTTCTATTTCCGGGAGAGAAATGAATTACATTGTGAGTTTCTGTTCTAAATTGAATTATTGGATAAAAAAAATCCCAAACAGTTTACATTAACATTGAATTAAATAAATTAAACTTAAAGTTAAGGGCCATCACTTTATCAGCTAAATTACATTTTGTAAGTAATGTAACTACCATGTAATTAAAAAATAACTACAGTCAAATCTCGTTACTATGCCACCTCGCTACAATGCCACTCTCGCTATTATACCACTTTTGCTCGGTCCCGATAAAATTTAATACAAAATAAATTTACTATGCCACCCCCCACTCTCGCTACTATGCCACTACATAACATGTGACTGTTAAAAGGCACGAGTCGTGAAAAGTCTGTATTTCTGCGCAATGCTCGATTGTCACACTCACGTTCCAA
>JAOTRA010000008.1:2224511-2250703 GCA_026260255.1 Pseudolaguvia tuberculata | reverse complement strand
TATCTATCTATCTATCTATCTATCTATCTATCTGTCTGTCTGTCTGTCTGTCTGTCTGTCTGTCTGTCTGTCTGTCATAGTGCAATAGTGAATTAATGGCCTGATGTGAAATTATTTAAAAATAAAAGTTGATTATAATGATTTAACTTGTAGTAACCCTGTAACATTACACAGATGTAGTGATTATAATAACATACTGGTTAGTAAAATATAATGAAAACTAGTTTCAATTCTATCACCTCTTTATCTCTTCTTAAATACTCAAAATCAACTTCTAATGATTTTATTTGAATACCACCATAGTTGTGATCATGCTAATGGTAGATCGATAACTAGAATCTCAACTAAAAATAAACAGTTATGCTCTCAAATCATATCAGCAAACAGCTAATAGTAAAGTTACAGTTTGGCATACGCTCCTATCAAGAGCAACTTACAATTACTCAAAGCAATTGTGGGCTAAGGGCCTTGTTCAAGGGCCCACAGTGGTTGCTTGGTGGAGGTGGGATTCAAACCCCGGTCTTTCTGGTATTAGTCAAACACCTTAACCTCTAGGCTACCACTTCCTCTATTACTACAATGAAGCACCTGATTATAACTCTGATGCCATATAGAAGAGTTTTCTCTTTGAGTTTAGTTGCTGCCACAATTTCGATCTAATATGTTTTCTAGAAGATTTATTCTTGCTATATGCTGAATGTGAGTATGGACATTGTTTGTTGGACAATACAAATTACATTTGGCCAACAACCATTAACACAGCACCAAACAACAGCTGAACACCAGAATCACTAAAACTTGTTGACTTGAGTTGAGTGTGTTCATATGTGTAAGAGTAGTAAGGGAGTAATCAGAAAAAGAGAAGTATGATTGGTGTGGGTGGAAAAAGATGTAGTACTAAAGGGTGGGGGATTGATGGAGTCTGGAAACAGTTAGTTTCACAAGCTTGAATGAAGGTGGGAAACCCAACAAGGGTGGAAGAGCTGGAGGAGGTACAGGAGACAAAAAGCGGAGGAGGAAAAAATACAAAAAGAGTTCAATAAAGAAGAGCCAAGAATGACATCACGGAAATGTTCTTAACTTGTTACAGATTAGACCACTCTTAAAAAGTTGCTATTTTTATACCAAAATTGTCTATAAAGTCCAAAACACTCACAGCTGATTCCTTTTCTGCTTGATCAAATACATAAAAGAGATAGGAGCAAAATGAAGCTTTGGACTTTAATGACCCCAGTGGGAAGTAAATAAATATTTGCGGTAAAGAGTTCAGCACATTTTTCTTGCATGTGTGTGTTTCTCAGTGGTAATATTCATTCATTCATCTTCTTGCCCGCTTATTCCTTAATTCGGAGTCACAAGGGTCCGCTGGCGCCTATCCCAGCGCACATAGGGCGAGCGGCGAAGGTACACCCTGGAAGGTTGCCAGTCCATCTCAGGGCAACACATAGACAAACAACCACTCACACACACATTCACTTCTATGGACAATTTAGAATCACCAATTGACCTAATCTACCCAGAGGAAACGCACGCAAGCGTGGGGAGAAGATGCAAACTCCGCACAGAGGGATCCCCAGCACGGGAATCGAAAGTGGGACCTTCTTGTTGTGAGGCGAACGTGCTATTCTCAGTAGTAATATATTATATATAAATGCCAGCTCAGATTTGATGTTATCATGTGATAATGTAGCCTTATACTGTAGTAATATAATACTAAAACACAGATGATTGAGGGAAGCAGATTTTTTCCCAGTTGTTTCCCATGACTCAATGCACTAAAGATTCACTCACGATCATCTGTGTTTAATAGCTTCCATACAATGATCATGTTTATATTCATTCATTCATTCATTTATCTTCTTATCTGTTTATTCCCTAATTCGGGTTCACAGAGGTCTGCTTGCGCCCATCCCAGCACACATAGGGCGAGACGCGGGGGCACACCCTGGACGGGCTGCCAGTCCATCTCAGGGCAACACATAGACAAACGACCATTCACACACATTCACTCTTATGGACAGTTTAGAATCACCAATCAACCTAATATGCATGTTTTTGGACTGTGGGAGGAAACCAATGCAAGTGTGTGAAGAACATGCAAACAGAATGATCCCCAGCGCAGGGGGATCTTCTTGTTGTGCTATCCACTACGCCACCGCGCCGCCCCAACGTATATATTTTCCTATGTATAGGACATGTACATGATTGTATTGTACTTGTTAGATGTGCACTGATATACAGGGTGGATGAAAATTAACTATACAGCTTTAATAGCTATAAAACTTGTAGTATGTACGGGGTCATGAATAGATTATTGTAAATAGAAGAGTCTAAGCCTCATGCTGTGACGTGCGAGCTGTAGGCAAGTTAGAAGAATCCATAATGCAGTAAAATCAGGTGTTTATTAGGAAAGAGGGAAGTGGAGGGAAAACAAATCCAAAGGGTAATCCAAAGAGTAGTCAAAATAGTCATAAGTTCAGAGATACACAAACGCTTAGCAAGGCCTAGGGCAACAATACTTCGCAATGATCCCTTGAAGGCCACCTGCTTATATAGGCGGACCACACCCAAAATGGCCGCCATGGAGATGGAACGTTAGAATTCGGGCGAGGGCGCCCTCTTCAGGCGGTCCTCCAAGGGCACAGTCCTTACACATGCACTGAAAGACTGTTTAAAATGTTCCTAGCAATATACCAAATCACTATCTCTGGTCCAGGAAAATGGATGATGCTTCCAGTGATTGTGTTGAAATTTAATCCCACAATGACTGACAAACAAGGAAGAAGTAGCCTAGTGGTTAAGGTATGGTATCCTAGTGGTTGTGGGAAGTGGTAGCCTAGTGGTTAAGGTGCTGGACTAATACCAGAAAGACCAAGGTTCGAGGACCTCTACCAAGCAACCACTGTGTTAACCCCCAATTGTTCAGTTGTAAAACAGAGACCAAATGTAAGTCTCTCTGAATAAGAGCATCTCCCAAACTGTAACTGTAAGTAGCGTAACATTTTGGACATTTGCTGTGTTGACTCAATTACCACAGCTGCTTTGCAATAAAAATGAGATACTGTAAATACAAGATGATTTTGTTAGATTTTAATTAGATCTCCTGTTGTTATTTAATCTTACATTTCAATTCTTGCTGTCTCATTGTATCTTGTTTCAAAAACCTGGTTACGTATTTCAACTGAATTTTATAACTGCCACAAATGGTGCAATTGACTAATTTACAAAAAAGATACAAATAAAATCTATACTATACTTGTTAAATTGTATGGACACATCTTTATGATTGACTTGCTCCTTCAGGGTTTCCATGCTCTTATCATGATTTAAGGCTTTCTGGTTTTATGCTTTTTTATAATATAACATTGCGTATAAGTACATTGTATCACCACGCTAGATGTATGTTGCAGTGAACGTCTTAGACTAATATTCACGTATTCAGTGAGGTGTATTCAAGTATTTTGACCTTATTTTTAAAAATATTGTTATGATAGAAGGTACCATGGACCAGTCAACGCTTCACAATTTTGACAATTTATATAGATTTTAAAAATAAGATTTAACACATCTCAACGTGTGTTCAATCTTATTTTAATAGGTTTTGGCATCACAGACAGTACAAATCTCTAAGGAACATTTATGTATCATTAGCCTTATTAAAAATGCCAGAATCTCAGAATGTACAGCTTATTAGAATGTATCTTGTGTGTCAATCTTTTATTTTTTAGTTATTAATTGAACTCAAAAGTTTAATGATATGGTTTTTGAAACAAGACACAATGAGACAGCAAGAGTTAAAATGTAAGATTTATAACATAACATCAGGAGATCTAATTAAACTCAACTTATTAAACTAAAGCAACTTACATTTACAGTATCTCATTTACACTACAAAGTATAATAGCCAGGGTAATTACACTGTATACGCGAATATTAGTCTAGGATGTTCACTTCATAAAAATTCTAGCAGTCCCTCACTGGGATTTTAAAAAAGCAGATAGAAGAAAGCAGGACTTCTGTTGTGATTATACTGGTGGGGGAAGGGAAAGAAGGGAGGGGGTTACAGACCATGTTCCCAGAATAAAACTGAGCCCCTTTCCCATGGTCCTTGATACACATGGGAAAAGGAAAACAGGCTGTAGGTCATGCTTACAGTTATGACAGCACCCAGGAACACTTAAGTTGTCAGGAAATTGTAAACCACCACCTGCATAATCATTAAAATCACTAATATTTCAGTTTAAATTATAATTTTATTAGTCTTCTAATGTGCATCTATTAAAAAATGTGTAGAATGTCATTTTATAACTGTGTACAACGTTTAAATTACCTTATTATATCATTTTTATTGTATTTAGATAAATAAAGCACTCTTTCATTGGCTAAAAAACCAGCTCATGTCTTCTACCAGTCACCCAGTGAAGTGAGTTCAGAGGAGGGAGAAATAATGTTTGAATCCAAACAGATGAATAAGGTGATATGTTCACTGCCAAGTGGTAACGAAAGGGAAATGAAAGGCACTCTTTTAAAAGGAGCCATGAAAGCATAAAAAGAGAATGCAATCGAACAAAGAGAGAAAGAGAAAATCTGAGAAATTGGGGGTATGATGCATGCAGGGTGCTAAATGTTGGCCGAAGTTGACGTCAATATCAGGAAAGGGTCTTTTCCTTGTGTACAGATTTTGACTTTTGTAGTTTGGCTGAAAAAAAAGTGTAACCAAACAGGCTAACCTGCATGAGCGTTTGCAGGCTTCCACAAAGCAGCCAATGAGATCTGGCATAAACCTTGACAAGCATTTATACCACAAAGCCAGTTCTTAAAGGACCCCCAAACGTGCCAATTTAATAATAGAATAATAGGTCTTTAGTTGATTAGAAGGTTTTGGCATCACAGACAATACAATATCTCTAAGGAACATTTATGCATCATTAGCCTTGTTAAAAATGCCGGGATCTCAGCTTTTTAGAATGTATCTTGTGTTTCTCATCAACTGAGTGTCAATCTTTTATTTTTTAGTTATTAACTGAGCCCAAAAGTCTAATGATAAACCCAACCTGTCAGAAAATTGTCAACTCAGATCTATATAAAAACAATCAACCAAAAAATATATATTTGACTTTTAATTTCTAAATTAACTTAAAATAAATGTTTAATAACATCAAGTTAATCTTTTTTTTTTTTTTTTTACTAATACCTCATTGTTATGTATTATAATATGTACTTTCTTATCTGCATCTTCAGTGAAATCTAATATGAAAATCTAGGTAGCTAATTAAATAAATTTTATCCTGTAATAAAGTATTTGTTGTTACAATAAAAAAAATGCACAGGTGTCTTTTATACAGGTAACAAGGCAAATAAGGTCCAATTAGGTACTGAGAGGAGGATTGGAGACAAACTAACGGATCTGTAAGAGATAGAATTAGTTCTGGTTGATAGGAGGTTAAATACTTATTTCATGCAATTAAATGGAATTTAATTATTTAAAAATTATACATTTTCTACATTTTTTAGATTACGTCTCTCACAGTTGAGGTGTAGCTATAACGAAAATTACAAATCTCTCCATTCTTTGTATGTGGAAAAACTTACAGTGCATCAAATACTTCTTTTCACCACTGCATATGCTTTTAGACTGTTAAAGGAAACCAAAGGATCATGGGTAAAACATACAAACCCCAGACAACTTAGAATTTTAACCATGCTCATACAGGATGTAAAGCCATGTATACCTAATAAAGACATGCTTAGTCTAGCTTTAAGACTAGTGAAAAAAGACAACATTCTGTGTTTGTTTCATAAAAAAACAAAGACATTCGCAATTAAAAGTACTTGAGTGTGTGTTTGTTTATACAATCTATATGCACTGTATGTGCTACTGGGAATCTCATGCCTGTCTGACCCTTCCCACCATCCTGGTCCCTGACCAACACACTCAAACAGGACATCGCAACACCATCCCGCCATTCCCACACAACACAACGCCAGAGAATATGCCCTGTGTATATATGTATGTGTGTCTATGTGCAACCTTTTACACTCTTTTTAACCACATAGCTGCTCTTGTCATCTCTTGTGGGATTATCTTTATATACTTCAGTTTGTTTTACTTAAACATCTGGCAGTGATCTTCTGTCCTGATGTGTTCACTCTGCTTTGGGAAAGAAAGAAGAATTAGTAGAGGGGGGTTATTCAGGCATTGAAGGTCTCCCAGGAAAAAAACACAACAGCTCAGAGAAAAAAAAAGAGAAACAGACCAAAAGCGTGCAAGAGACTGAGAGAGGAAAGAGAGAGAGAGAGAGAGAGAGAGAGAGAGAGAGAGAGAGAGGGGGCTGTATAATAAAGCAAATTTTTATTTACACACAGCTGGAGAAATTTGACTTCCTGTGAGAAACGTGAGAAAGACAGAGCGCTACAAGCATTGCTGTAAGAGTCGCACACCCACATACACATGCAAAATACACACAAATGCCTGAAAATCCCCATCTGACGCATTGCAATTCTACAACAACATCTGATGCTTAGGTCCGTTAGTAACAGTTCCCCTCTTCCCAGAAAAGTCAACTTGTGGGCATTTAATTACCCTTGGAAACTTACCCTTGATGTTTCAGCTTTACCAGAATTACTGTTGTGTATTTTAATGGTCATTTTGTTGATGTGACAAAATATTACATTTTAAGGTAATGTGGTAAAGTTGGAGCAAGGAGGTTTTTTCCACTGCATTATCTTAAATTCATGACATTTTATGTTACTATAGGAGAGGAGGAATTTTATACAAATCATCTAAATAAAAAGCATATACACTGTGTTGCCAAATGTTTGCGGTCATCTGGCCATCAGATCCATATGTGGCTCGTCTCCACACTGTTGCTACAAAGATAGAGGCAAACAGTTGAAATAGACCCAGAGCACAAGACTCCTGACCACCATTATGACATGAAGTGCTATATGCTTCACAGTGAATTCAATTCAATTTTATTTGTATAGCACTTTTTACAATTGATATTATCTCAAAACATTGGAGTAGAAAGTCTTAGCAGTGAAGCTTCATCAAATTGCAAATTGCAAATTGCAAAATTTAAATAAACCTGGGGGCAGCGCGGTGACTAGCACAGTTGCCTCACAACTAGAAGGTCCTGGGTTCTTTCTGTGCGAAGTTTGCATGTTCTCCCCGCGCTTGTGTGGGTTTCCTCCGGGTGCTCCGGTTTCCTCCCACAATCCAAAAACATGCAGATGAGGTGGATTGGTGATTGCAAATTGTCCATAGGAGTGAATGTGTGTGTGAATGGTTGTTTGTCTATGTGTGGCCTTGTGATAAACTGGCGACCCGTCCAGGATGTACCCCCTCCTCTCGCCCTATGTGTGCTGGCGCAGCAGACCCCAGTGACCCCGGATTCGGGAATAAGCGGGTTAGAAGATGAATGAATGAAATAAACCTGGTGATTTATTCCAATGATGATGTTTGAAATTGCATGTGTTTGTGAGGCTCTTTGGGAAGTCTATTCTTTCCATCTACGATACTAAGAAACATGGCCAGAGCCGTGTTGTAGTGGATTAAGCTGCTAGCACCCACATGTGCAAGTTGTACATGATAACTAAGATATCCTAGTACTGAGATCTGCTCTTATCATCTGATAATGATGTATCTGACTATTATTGCTACTAGATCTTAGTACTATATTCAACCATAACAATTATAACATTCTTTCAAACAGATTAGATTCTTTGTTGACATTAGTGGAAAGGCATTAACATAGGTCAAACCATACTTATTGGACTTCCATCAGTTAATTGTATTTAATAAAGACTTATTTTATCATTCTAAAGTGCAGAATGGAATACCACGAGGCTCAGTCCTAGGGCCGATACTTTTCATGCTTTACCCTGTCAGGAAATACGGTGTCAGCTGCCATTGTTATGCTGGTGACACTCTGTATTTCTTCAAGGTCTGATAAAACATACCAATTTAAAACAATTAGATGAACCCCAGAGAAAAGATGTACATTCTAAGAGAAAAATATTTAGGGAATTGACTACTAGAGCAAAATCTTTAAGTGGTGGAGGAGCTAAACACATATTTCTGAAGTTTTACTCTTAAAATTCTGGTGCATCACTAAAAACATCTGCGGACTTCACATAAGCCTTTCCACTTTTTATAAACACTTCTTCCAGTGGACCAATGCCTTAAATAAATTTCATGTAACTGTAAGTAGGTCATATTACTGCACATGAAAATGCACTTTTGGTTTGGTCAAGGCGCAAGGTCAGCCAATATACAATGCATCAGGAGACAATACTGACTGACATTTGGCTCTTTTCTCAAAACAGTGAACCTGGATGAAATGACTCTATAATCCTTTTAGTTTTCCATCTATTAAAAACACTTAATCTGTCAAAAACAACGATGTCCCTGTGATTTCATGGGTTAAGAGATAAATCTCCTGGCGATAATCACGAGAAAGGCTGCAATAAGAAGAAACTGCTCTTGTCCAAATCTAAACAGAAAAACCTGCAACACATGCACAAATACTAACTTTTTTATTTATTCCTTTTCTGCAATAATTATCCATTTATTCTTGACAGGGCTAAGACAACTGTCTGTTGCCCCCTACAATACAAAAATTTGGCAACAGTTGTGGGAAAACTGATCTACTATGCTCCTGTCAAAACAAACCTTTTTTTCACCCCTCCAATTCCCCTGAGACAAAACCTCTGCTATCTAGAAAGCTCATTGGCCTCCCCGACACATTCCCCACAAGAACCGCAAATCCTGTTAACTTCATCACTGACGCAAAAGTTTAAAAATGTGATCTTCATCTTCTTACCCGCTTATTCACTAATTCAGCGGCACAGGCGAGAGGCGGGGATACACCCTTAAGTGTAAGAAAGTAAACAGCTTTAATATGCAGTATATACTTTGTTCGGGGTGGCGCAGTGGTGTAATGGATAGCACGGTCACCTCACATTAAGAAGGTCCCAGGTTCGATTGACTATGTTTTGCCCTGAGATGGACTGGCAACCTGTCCATGGTATACCCCTGGCTTTCGCTATATGCTCTGGGATAGGCACCCAAAGACCTCCGTGACCCAGAATTAGGGAATAAGCGGGTAAGAAGATGAATGAGTGAGTGTATGAATGAATGAATGAATGAATGAATGAATGAATGAATGAATGAATGAATCTGTGTTTGCCCAAAATGACTGAACTACAGCTTGCAAAAAGTCAACATCAAATCTGTACAAACACATTCATTCATCTTCTAACCTGTTTATTCCCTAATTTAGAGTCACATCGTCTCCTGGAGCCTATCCCAGTGCACATGGGGAAAAAGTCAGGGGTGCACTCTGGACAGGTCACCAGTATATTGCAAGGCAATCAAACAACCACACACAAACTCTACGGACATTTTAGAATCACCAATCAACCTAATGTTTTTGTCTTGACTGTGGGAAGAAACCAGAGTGAAGAGAAAACCCACGAAAGCACAGCGAGATCAGTCAAACTCCACACAGAAAGCCACTTTGACCAGGAATCGAACCCATGACTGTCTTGCTGTGAGGCAACTATGCTATCCACTTTGCCACCGTGCCAACAATAACACTTATAGATATCAAAAGGATCTATAGTTTATGTAATTGTCCAAACAACTAGTTTTATATAAGATTTATATCCTCTGTAAAAGGAAGTAAAAGGAATTTTACCTTGGTACAATATTTAATTACTCTTTATTCTTTCCACTTCTGGCAGTTCAACACCTTTACTGTGCTACAACTGATTTAATTTAATTTACATATCAAGAAACAGACTTATATTTTGCAAAGTCTAAGAAGAATCTTTTGGCTTCTAATCAGATCACCAATAATAAAACCACTGCTAAGAAAAAGCAGCAGACATGCAACAAATACATTCCAAACATACTTTCCCAAAAGCAGGAAAAGACCATTTGTAACTATTATGTGTTTTCCTTCAATCTCGGCTCACATCTCTACATTTATAGCACCTGTAAAACATATACCAAAAGAGAGAAAACCTGAATGACCCAAATGTGTTTTATTTTGGACAAGTGTTTGGGAAGCACAATGACAAAAAAATAGAAGTAGAAAAAAGTCAATTACTGTAAAAGGACCATTGAAGACATGACAAAGCAAACCAAATGCTAGCCATGTCTCAACAATAACACCAACAATGACAAGACCACATCATAACCGGCACATAAAAATGGGCTTTTTTTACCCTAAGCAGCAGAATAAAGAGATTTTTATGCCATGGATCTTGTATTTTCTTCAAATTCAAGATTTGGTAAAAAAAATTCTTGTATACAGTTGAAACTATGATATTTACATCCTTAAGAAAAAACACAAATACTTCTTTTCTTTACAGTCAAATGTTAATAAATATTAACATATTTGTATTTGGTAAATTACTTTGTTGTCTTTATACCACATTGTAAATAATTTGGAGGTATGCAAACCATAAAGTAATTTTAATGGCTCATTGTCATTGTTGTGCCTGATTTGCATATTCATTTATTTATTCATCTTCTAACCCGCAAGTACATGTACATTTTTGGACTGTGGGAGGAAACCAGAGTACCTGGAGAAACCCCACGCTGTAACGCCGTGAGTGCAGAGAAGAGAACCGGATCCATAGATGCGGTGAAGAGTGACGTTTATTTTGAGTGAAGGAGTGCAGATATATACAGACAGAGAAAACGTAGTAAACAAAACAAAACACGAAGACGCAAAAACACCAAACGAGTACACAAATAAATCCCAGGTTCCAAAGTCCGAAAGCTCACACAATAGTCCCGATAGAAACACGCCGTACATCGCCAATCACCCACACCTGTGCTGACCGGCGCGTCACCTTAAATATCGCGTCATCGCCCTGGTAACCTAGTTGCCAGGATGACGACGCCAAACATGTCCGTAAACATGACAGCCGGTGCAGCGTGGAGGGCGAAGCCTCATCTGTTGACGACGGGCAAGCGCAACAAACGCTCGGAAAACATGCAAACTCCACATACAAATACCCCGGGAATAGAACCCAGAACCTTCTTGCTGTGAGGCTCCTGGAGTCCTCCAAAGGCGCAGCTCAGACGAAAACAAAAACCAAAAGGTAAACACCCCAAAAGAAAACCCCCAAACATCCCGCAGTCTGCCCCCTGTGCAAAAGAGATAATGGGCCCTGTACACTCCATAAAAGGAGTGGGGTGTCTCCTATGAGGAAGAGACGCGGGAACTCTGATGACCTAGGAAAACCGGAAGGCCGCGATGGAAAACCAGAAAGCCGTGGAGGGAAACCTAGAGGGACCGGAGGGATCAGAGGGACCACTGAAGGGACCAGAGGGACCACTTAAGGGACCAGAGGGACCACTGAAGGGACCAGAGGAACCATTAAAGGGACTGGAGGGACCACTGAAGGGACCAGAGGGACCACTGAAGGGACCAGAGGAACCACTAAAGGGACCGGAGGGACAACTGAAGGGACTGGAGGGATCCCTAAAGAGACCGGAGGGACCACTGAAGGGACCGGAGGGACTGTAGGCACTTCTGAAGGGACAGGAGGGACCTCTAAAGGGACCGAAGGAACCTCTAAAGGGACCAGAGGTAACTCTAAAGGGACCAGAGGGACCTCTAAAGGGACCAAAGGGGCCGGGGGGACCTCTAAAGGGACCAAACGGGCCGGAGGGACTTCGAAAGGGACTGAAGGGGCCGGAGGGACCTCAAAAGGGACCAGAAGGGCCATAGGGGCTTGAGAGACCTCTGGAAGTGCCCTAGGGGCCTGAGAGACCACTGGAAGTGCCTTAGGGGCCTGAGAAAACTCTGAAAGGGCAGTCGGGGCCTCAGGAAACTCTGAACGGGCCGTAGGGTCCTTAGGAAACTGAAAGTGCCATAGGGGACTCAGGAAACTCTGAAAGGGCTGTAGGGGCCTCAGGAAACTCTGAAAGGGCAGTAGGGGCCTCAGGAAACTCTAAAAGGGCCGTAGGGGCCTCAGGAAACTCTAAGGACTCGGTGGGGACCAAAAGGGACTCTAAGAACTCGGTAGGGACTGAGAGGGACCCTGGAGAGACAGAGAGAGAGCCGAGAGGGTCCAAGGGGACCGAGAGAAAGTCTAGAGGGTCCGAGGGGACCGAAAGGAATGCTGAGGGGACCAAAGGAGATTCTGAGGGGACCAAAGGGACCAAAGGAGACACTGAGGGGACCGGAAGGAACTCAGAGGGGCCCGAAGGAGACCCTGGAGGGACAGAGAGGGACCCTGGAGGGACAGAGAGGGACCCTGAAGGGACAGAGAGGGACTCTGAAGGGACAGAGAGGGACTCTCAGGAAAGCCCAAAGGACTCAAAAGAAAATAAAGACAAAAGCTCTGGGACTGACGCAATCAGGGGCTCAGATGCAGAAGCAGACGAGGGCTCAGATGCAGATGCAGACGAAGACGAAGAGGGCTCTGGTGATGACACAGAGGGCTCCGGTGAAGATGAAGAGGGCTCTGGTGATGACACAGAGGGGTCTGGTAATGACAGAGGGCTCTGGTGAAGACACAGAGGCGCTGGTGAAGACAAAGAGGGCTCCGGTGAAGACACAGAGGGCTAAATAGGTGAAAAAAATGATTAATATCCACGAGTTGTAGCCAGTAAAAATCCCTTACCAATGCTATCGTCAGTAAAGCCGTGTTGCTCAACAAGAGTAAAAAACCTCACATTTCGCCCTTTCAGTCGGGAACAGACGAGCACGCGAAAAGTAACGGCAACACTGAGCGTCGCCATTATATCTACTTGCCATTATATCTACTTGGGGGTTTCGGGTGCTTACCCTTTGGTGCTAGCAAGCGTGCTATGATGTTAACCGGTTCAGTTAGGGACCGAACAACTAGCCAGTGCAGCCAGATAACGGCGACTAGCAGATTAGCTTCACTAGCATCAAAGGCGATGCTAGCCGTGCTGACAAAAAGTCCGGGCTCAACGGTTTAATGAATGAGTCCAATACCGTGTTCCTTCCCGCTGGATCCGTAGTTGGTGGGTGATTCTGTAACGCCGTGAGTGCAGAGAAGAGAGCCGGATCCATAGATGCGGTGAAGAGTGACGTTTATTTTGAGTGAAGGAGTGCAGATATATACAGACAAAGAACACGTTGTAAACAAAACAAAACACGAAGACGCAAAAACACCGAACGAGTACACAAATAAATCCCAGGTTCCAAAGTCCGAAAGCTCACACAATAGTCCCGATAGAAACACGCCATACATCGCCAATCACCCACACCTGTGCTGACCGGCGCGTCACCTTAAATATCGCGTCATCGCCCTGGTAACCTAGTTGCCAGGATGATGACGCCAAACATGTCCGTAAACATGACAGCCGGTGCAGCGTGGAGGGCGAAGCCTCATCTGTTGACGACGGGCGAGCGCAACAAACGCTCGGAAAACATGCAAACTCCACATAAAAATACCCCGAGAATAGAACCCAGAACCTTCTTGCTGTGAGGCAATCGTGCTAACCACTACGTCACCACAGTGCCCAGATTATCACATTTTACATGAAAAAAACAATCCTCTCTGGGACGCCCACATTCCCAAAATTATTATTATTACTTGCATATTATTGTCTGAATGGATGAACATGGGACCTGAAAAATGCACCCAAGGATGAGCCACACTTGTAGAAGTCTACAGAATTCTTTTCCTGATGTCTTGGCTGATTTCTCTTGATTTTACTATGATGTCAAAAAAAGAGACTTTGTTTTGTTTTTGAGGTGTGGCTTAATATGTATCCATATGTGTACCACTATGTACAGTTACAGTTTGGCATTTCGGTAGACGATCTTATCTGGAGTGACAACTGAGCAATTGTGGGTTAAGGGCCTTTCTCAAGGGCCCACAGTGGTTGCTTGGTGGAGGTGGGAATCAAACTCCGGTCTTACTGGTATTATCCAACACCTTAACCACTAGGCTACCACTTCCCACCATTTAAATCAAATAAAATTAATTAACCTATCAGATTGAAATCATCTGGAGTATTCTTTTTGTTTTAAACTTTTTACTTTTACTAAATGCAAAAATATGTTTAAGGGCAATTCCTGGGCCCGAGGATCTTCCTGTGCGGAGTTTGCACGTTCTGCCCACGCTTGCGTGGGTTTCCTCCGGGTACTCCAGTTTCCTCCAACAGTCCAAAAACATGCATATTAGGTTGATTGGTGATTCTAAATTGTCCATAGGACTGAATGTGTGTGTGTGAGTGCCTCCCACCCTATCTGCGCTGGAATAGGCGCCAGCAGACTCCCGTGATACCAAATTAGAGATTAAGCGGGTAAGAAGATGAATGAATGTTCATCGGATGCCTAACCATCACTGTGTGTGTTTTTGAACATTTTATTTTAGATTTAGTCTCACTCTCATTCTCATTAATAACATCCACAGGATTTGACTAGATTGTTTATATAAAAAGTTCTGGTGTACAGTCAGCCTTCCAGTTCAGCCTAAAGGTATTTAATTTGGGTATGGTCAGAACTGTCCTATTTACTATTATAGCATTGTGTATTTGAATTGTTCATGGGTGTAATGGTAAACGTTGGCTTATAGTCATTATAGTCATGTTAATCATTCATTCATTCTCTATACATGCTTATTCCCTAAGTTGGGGAGTACACTATTACAATGCTAACTTTGGTTAATTACAATATATTGTGCAAATTGTACATCTTTTCAGAATCTTTAAAAATCACTCCTTAAAATTACACAGCTAAAGAGAAAATTTAAAAGAGTTTAAAGCTTTTCATATATGACTATCTACCACCTACAAGCCCAGAATGGTAATACACATATACTGTGAAATGATTCCTATTCTTCATATGCAAAACCTCTTTTTTGTTTTAAAAATAATCAGTTATAAAATTGATCAAAAAAGAACTTTGGTGCCTTTGTTAGAAAAACAATTCAAGCTGTTTTAAACCAGTAAAGAACTGAGTGTGTGGTGAAACAGAGGCTTGCGTGTTTTCAGATGTGGCCTCATATCTGTTTCCCTTCAAGGCTCATTAAGGATAAATTATTGGCATGAAATGTGTTTGGGAAAAGTTTAAATAAAAAAAGTTTACACTCAATAGCTCATCCCTCCTTATTTAATAAAGTGCTATACAACTTCATATTTACACTCACAGGTCATAGTTTCTCATAGTTTCACCCTCTGCTCTCACTGACTGTGCTCAGCTGTTAGGGAGGACAGCAGCACCAGAGAGATATGTTATTTGAGAATTTTAGAAAGTTCTGTTTGTGAAGAAGGCACCGGATGCAGGGGCCCAGTTAACGAGCTGCACCCTTCAACTGCCGGCCACATCTGTTCTAAATGACACCCGTTACCACAAAACATCATTAGCCATCTTATACATAACTTATACATACAGACTATAACATAAATGGAGGTGTTTAATATCGCTGTGAAATTTTTGATTATTGCCATAACATCTGGTGGATAGTTAACAAAACTATACAAAATTATAGAGAAGAAATACTGAATGTAGCAGCAGGTGTGATCAATCCATGGACCACAAACACTTATGTTTGGATGTAATGTATAAAACAGCACAGCGTAAGAATGATTAGAAAAATGAAAACAATTACCTTTATTGTTTTTACTGCTAATCTGTTAAAATGTTTAAACACAACAGCTACTAGGACTTAAAAAATAGTTTGAAAAGCAAGAATCCTCCAGATTCCTGTTGACAGGAGGCTAGAACTTTACAACAACAGTGAGCAAACCATTTCAGAATACACATTGTGTCAAACATTAGGAAAGATGGGCTGTAAGAGCAGAAGACGTTTTAGTAGAAAATTGTAAGCTCTTAATGAGCTAAAAGCGGTCAAACTATTCTACAGGATTTTTCTACATGAGTGTTTGTGGCATTTTTATTGGCCCAACCTGGAAAAAACTTTTTTCAGAATGGTTTACTTCTCTGATAAAGGAAGGAAGCCAAAGAATTGTGTACAATTCTTAAAATGAGCATTCTTTCATTTATTCATCTTCTAACCTGTAATATCCTATAATATAATATTCCTGTAATATACATTGGGCATGGAAAATATTCATTCATTCATTCATTCATTCATTCATCTTCTTAACCGTTTATTCCCAAATCCGGGGTCACGGGGGTCTGCTGCGCCTATCCCAGCACACAAGGCGAGAGGCAGGGGTACATCCTGGATGGGTCGCCAGTCCAAATCCAGTTTTTGCTCGCACTGCACCACGGTCCATCAGATCCACAAGCACTGCTCGACTGGTCCCTCCGCCCCTGAAGATGCGAGGTAAATCTACATCAAGACTGTACTCTGTTCTAGCACCAAGATGGTGGAACGAACTCTCCATCAATGTAAAAACAGCTGAAACACTGTCTTTAAAAAACGACTGAAGACTCATCCCTTCCAGCACTACCTACCTGACAGCTAACATTAAAAAAAAACGACAACAACCTAATTTCCAACTTAAGAATTTTTTGGGTTTGCTCACTTGCTTGTAATCCAAGGTACCATTATCGATGAATGTAAGTAGAGACTCAAGGCACTTTTGTAAGTCGCTCTGGATAAGAACGTAGGCTAAATACTGTAAATGTAAATGTAAATGTTTTTGGACTATGGGAGGAAACCTGAGCTCACGGAGGAAACCCACGCAAGCGCGGGGAGAACATGCAAACTCTGCACAGAAAGATCCCGGCCAGGGATTCGTACACGGGACTTTCTTGTTGTGAGGCAACCGTGCTAACCACTAGGCCACCGCGCCGTAAATTTTGTACTCTTTGTTATATTGCAGCCATTTGCTAAAATGATTTAAGTTAATTTTCCCCTCATTAATGTACACACAACACAACACAACAAAATCGACAGAAAAACACAGAATTATTGACATGTTTGCTGGTTTATTAAAAAAGAAAAACTGAATCATCACATGGTCGTAAGTATTCAGACCCTTTGCTCAGTATTTAGTAGAAGCACACTTTTTATGTAATACAATTCTTTTTGAGAAATGTACAAGTTTCACACCTGTATTTGGGGATCCTCTGTCATTCCTCACTGCAGATCCTCTCCAGTTCTGTCAGGTTGGATGGTAAACCTTGGCTCATTTGCTCTGAAATGCACTGTGAATACTTTCTGTATCCACTGTAAGTGCAGTTGTTGATGTAATGTTTAAGGCGCTGAATTGTTGATGAGAAATGAAGGTACACTCAGATTCAAGCCCCACCATGGCCATGGAAGACCTGGAAAGACCAGGGGGCAAAGCCCAACCACCGCCAGACAGCCAGTGTTGAGTCCTTAAACAAAACCTTTTAACTCTTCCTGTTCCAGGGGTGCTGCATCAAACCTTAGCCTGCGCTCTAACTTACTAATGCGACTTCAACTTAGATATTCAAAGAAAAAATACCGTGCAGTATATGTGACAAAATAAAGGTATAGACTTATGGATCTGTTTCTGTAGTGATTTCAAAGTTAGGCATTTATACCAAAACCGAACAAACTGCAATAGTTTGCTTTACTTGTCATTCATTCATGCCTCTTCTTACCCGCTTATTCTTTAATTCGGTGTCACAGGGGGTCTGCTGTTGCCTATCCCAGTGCACATAGCACGAGAGGCGGGAGTCTTTTTTATTCCTGAAAATGAATAATTCATAAATATGACTAGTAATAAATGACCTTTTTAATCACCTGAACAAATTAGCTTAACTATGGCCTGTGTATGACACTAGCAATCACCATGTCTGAACAGTTGATGAAAAGCACATGTGGTTATTCAGAGGGCATTGTGGATTGCTCTTAATGTGTTACACATGTTTGCATCTACCTGGCATGTGGCACAGCTGAGGAAGGAGAGGGTTCAAGCGGAAACAGCTGATGACGCAGAGCTAGCATAACTCCCTTTAGAGACAAACTGCACAAGACGTTGCCTCAGAATTGGCATGCCTAGAGTCTTATGTAAGTTTATAAGAATTCATCAAGGCAGACCTTTTTATTTTTTAAACTTAAATAACACAGAAAGCAGGAACCATTATTGTTATAATGGGCCAAAATGACTTTCTGTTTTTTAACTATGTTGATGGCTACTAAGTCTATGACTCTGTAAATACGGCTCAGTTTTTCATTTACTTTCATTTAAGATTAATATTTTCAATACAAATTACATTTCCAGGAATGTTAGGACACGTGGTAGCTCAATGGTTAAGATGTTGGAGTGCTAATTGGGATCAGCATCTGATTCCCGACAACACCACTGTTGGACCCCTGAGTATGGCCCTTAACTCCAAATTGTTCTGTTGTATATAATCAAACAATATATGTTGCTCTGGATAAGAACATCGACGAAAAGTAGCCTTACTTTTACAGAAACAATTTTTTGTTGTTTTTTAATGCCAAACTTGGAAACAAATTTGGAAACTGATACCGAAACACAAAATATGAAAGGAGCTTGTATAGCTCACAAATTTGTAGATTAGCTAGATAGATTGAAGACAATGTTTATGAATGCAATATAATAATAACTTAGTTCATAATATTATTCCAATCTTTCTGAAAACATTCTATACTCATCAAAATTCTGTTTAGATGTAATTTTATTGTAATTTTAAATGTGTTTCTCATAGTTAACACATAACACATAATTAACATCATTAATATAACATCCTACAGTCTACACGAGGCTATAAAGGATGTAACTGTTTTCTTTTAATAGTAAAAAATATACCAATGACTAGTTTTAAGTATCAGCCTGTTTTACTCATCATGTAAACTTATTGGATTCAACCCCAAAATTCAAAACATGTAGTTCTTTTAATTAAAAACGAAAAGCTGTGTGTGTTTTAATTAATGGTAAATACAAACCAAAATGGATGTAATTTATAGTGTTTACACTGCAATCTACACTGTGTCCTAAATCTGACTCTTTTTGCCCACATGTGATCTGTTTTTCTGATACCAATATGAACAGAACAAATCACTTGAATTCTGATCTTTTTACTTCGGATTTGTCAGAATTCATAAAAATTCACAGCATACTATAGTAAAAATGTCACTTTTTCTCCTCCTCATCTTCTTTCTCAATGACTTTAATAATTCACTGTTATTCGCAGCACATCACCTTGTATATGTAAGCACCTAACGCCTAAATATTACCTCAGGGACTTCGGTGTTTATTATGATGGGACAGTGCACAATATGTAGAATTAGTCTTTTTGTGAAAAAAATTTAAACCTTAGATCTGAGCAAAATCTGAATTTATTACTCCAGTGTACACGTAGGCTATGCTATGTTTCTGAGATGCAGTCGGGCAATTCCTCCTGAATGTTGGCTTCGACATGGTGTGTCCATCATCGGAGACTATTATAACAATACATAAACGAATAGAACTAAACCCGTATGCTGCCTACCAACAGTGTTTTATGACTAGTTATTTAGCTATTTTAATTCCTATTGCAAATACATAAGAACCAAGGAGGCAAAAAGAACAGCACGATCCAGGTAATGATGTGATGGGGGATATGCATGACAAAGCATGGCAGTGCCAATCTCCAGTTCTGGCAAACCAGCATTCCGATAATTGTATGGTGGAGCAATATCTGTAAACCCATGGTCAAGACAAGGAGCCAGTTAAAATGAGGGGCTGTTCAAACAATTCATTAGCACTAAAATGGTGCTCTATACAAACTGGTCTGAGGACGTAACTGCTTGCCAAACACACTCGCTTAGCGAGAGAGTAAACATCTTAAATTTCTCAGGCACTCAGACTGTAAAGAAAATGTGTATAAATTCAGCTTGGTGTAGTTTACTCACACTGAGTGGCAACAACATGCCATATATTGAACACACACAAACAAATACCTGCATCACAAATGCTCCCAGATGCCCAGTGTCCTGAAAAACAGGGTTTTCCCAGCAACCAGAAGAAACAAGTTGCCACAACAACATGAAAAGTGTACAAAGGCATTCAATATGCAGCAAGCATGACTTCTGTGTTTAAAGTAAAGGTATGAGTAACTTCATTGTGATAAAATGTTGATACTGATGCATGAAGCAGTGACACACATTCTGCCAAAGGGGTGCCGTGAGTCAGAACTTGAAACTGAAGTGAAATTAATCCTAGTTCAGATTCTTTCTTTCTTTCTATCTTTCTTTCTTTCTTTCTTTCTTTCTTTCTTTCTCCAATTTCTTTCTCATGTTAGCTGCATTAAAATGATTTTTAAAAGCAACTCTCACTGTGTGCAGTGATTTACAATATACCAAGAAAAACCCTTTGATGATCCGGGAGCAGCTGATTCTAGTTTTTAAAAATATGCACAGATAAAAGTATTAAATTCTTACCTCAAGTTTTTAAATACCCCAAGTCCTGTTAGCGCGTCAGACTTTGGACATGCCTCAGTTTCTGGCTGTGTCTGTATCTTTCGACTACTGCTCTCTCTCTCTCTCTCTCTCTCTCTCTCTCTTTTTTCTCTTGCAGTGTCCTGCCCTCCAAGAGTTCTGCTTACTTGTGAGTAACGGTCTCCAATGATGTGAAGCTTTGTATGATGGAGGCTGGGCTCAAACTCTGTGCTCTGTGCTGACGGAGTGAGCATGTTTATCGTTTACACTCCAGAGAAAAGGGGATGGCCAAAGACATCTGTTTATTTAGTAAGACAACCGCTTAAACTGCTATAAGCTGAGACTCCGAAACCCATACTGGGATCTAACACTGTTTACTTGATGCAGTGATTAGCAGAAAGGAGCAAATTAATCCCAGATTGGCTGAATGTTTGATTTGTAGACAGGGTAACAAAAAACACACACAATCATTTTGCCGGTTATAACATTGTATAAGGAAGGAAGGAAGGAAGGAAGGAAAGAAAGAAAGAAAGAAAGAAAGAAAGAAAGAAAGAAAGAAAGAAAGAAATTAAATTAAATTAAATTAAATTAAATTAAATTAAATTAAATTAAATTAAAATCAACCTACAGGAATCTCTGTGATACAAATGTACAGAATTCTGGAGAGAAAGGTGACAGTTTATCAAATATGTTAACGACTAGAGCATGCATTTAATCCTACACACAAACACATACACAAACGCACACACACACACACACACACACACACACACACACACACTTTTTTTTCCTGACTGTCCTGTCTGTGCACTCTCTGTTTTCCTCTGTCTTTCTTTGTCCTCGGAAGTCAGCAGCTTGAAAATTTAGAGCAGTGTCCAGCAGCTGAGTAAGGACTTTTCTCTTTATTGGGGCAGCCAAAACAGAGAGAGAAAGAGAGAGAGAGAGAGAGAGAGAGAGAGAGAGAGAGAGAGAGAGAGAGAGAGAGACTTGGCATGCTCACTCCTTTAAATGTGTAAGCAAAGAAAATGAGGGCAGTCATAAAAGAACAGGCAGTAATTAGAGACATGACAATCACATCTTATTAGAACGCCTTGGATCTCTGACCTATTTTAAAGCTTTTATTTTAACCCTTTCGTCATTGGCCCATTCCATGTAGCACTTTTGTTTACTGCAGAGCAGAGCAGCTTGGCGATTTGTGCTGTTGGAAAGAGCACAAATTGGGAAGTTGGTTAAACTTAAAAAGTGAAACGAAGAAAGAAAAAGGGGGTAGGTATGGCTTGGTAGTTATGGTATTGGACTAATACCAGAAAGTCCAGGATTCAATTCCCAGCACCACCAAGCCACCATTGTGGGCCCCTGAGCAAGGCCCTTAGCTACCAAATTCTGAAAATGTGACACTGAATTAGGTAATAAGCAAATTAGAATATGAATAAATGAAAATAAAGTAAAATGAAAATATTTTATTGCCTCACAGCAAGAAGGTCTCTTCTGTTTCCTTCTTGTTGTTCTTCTTCTTTCATTCATCTTCTAACCCGCTTATTCCATAATTTGTGGTCATGGGGTCTGCCGTGCCACCTTTTTTCTTCTATTACTATTATTTTTGTTATTTTTGTTAACTTCTAATAATAATAATAATAATAATAATAATAATAATAATAATAATTAGAATGCTATAAATAGAAATAAAAAAGAAGACATTTTCTTTACATGCAAAAGTTGAGTGAAAAACATGGTTTGTTTTTAAAAGTCTTTGATTTATGCCATATCAGAGATACAATAAAACTGTTAACAGCAACACCACAACGTTACTATGGCGCAGCAAAGAGGAGACAATCTCTGAGTCTGAATCTGAAATAGAAATACGAATGTTAACAAACACCTCAGTGTATCTGGAGTAATGAGTCAGACAAAGATATCTCCGGCAGAAACAAAAGATATGGTGGATAAATATAACGAGCACTGTGTGTGTGTGTGTGTGTGCGTGTGCGTGTGCGTGTGCGTGTGTGTGTGTGTGTGTGTGTGTGAAAGAGAAATTTTAACTGTGCAGATGTATATGACTTCACAATGAAAGAATTCATATTGTCAAAAATATAATTTGTTCAAATTATTTTTTAAAAATCCTTACAAACTGCAGGGCACATGTCACACACAAACGCACTCCGAGTTCCAAACTCTTAAGCAGCCAGTTAAAAGTTTGTTTTAGTATCTGAGAAGAAAGAAAAAAGCAAAGGGCTATAAACCAGGCATCAGAAGGACACAGGAAATAACCTGACCTCTCCAGCTCAGGACTGACATCTCTACAGC
Organism: Pseudolaguvia tuberculata; assembly: GCA_026260255.1. NCBI lineage: Eukaryota > Metazoa > Chordata > Actinopteri > Siluriformes > Sisoridae > Pseudolaguvia > Pseudolaguvia tuberculata. The sequence continues at coordinate 2,228,071 of JAOTRA010000008.1, read as the reverse complement.
TACTCTGGAACATCTCCGGTCGAGCATCGTCGCTTCTGTTTATACTTGTCAAACCTGATGCCACTTCTGGCTATTAGTCTTGGCATTGGAAGTGGGAAAAACCCGAAAGGGCTGAGTCAGAGGACATCCTCGTTAGTAAGACATGATGCATCTGTAGCATCTGCAACTTTAATGTTCAAGCAGCTGCTAAAAGGCAACTGTGGCCATCAAGTGGCCCCCAAAAGTGTTTGAAACAACAGAGCATGGTTTATATATACATATTATGTCAAAGGATATAAATAATGCAATATCGTGTAAATGAGATGATGTATAGTTAAATGATTATTTAATGATTAAATTTTTTCACCGTTTTTCTTTTGTATGTGGTTTACATTTACGTTCTCTCATCAATGTTATTTGAAGAGCAAAAAAAAAAAAACAAGTAGCTAAAATTCACATTATTAACATAGTATAAATAAGAATTCACATTGTTAATATGCTGTTAATAACTTTTTTATTTACTTTGAACTTATTACATTGTCAAAAAAATCTTTTAATGTAGCATCCATTTACTCATACAGGTTACTTTATGAGTAAATAGAGAGACTAAATCTAAATTAAGATGTTAAAAATACACAATTGTATGTAATTGCTCGGGTCTACAATACTCTTGGGATTTGGTGTATTAGCAATAATGATTAAAGTTTTACACAATGTAGTCGTACATCTTTGTGTTGTACCATTGATTTAGAAGCTAAGTGATTAACAAATGTGGGATTTCATAATCTCATAATCTTCATTGTCTCATAGGCAAAATAATTTTAAAACATATTTAAAACAAAAACATATATCTTAGAAGGTCCCGTTCGGGGTTGCTACAGTGAATCAAAGATCTGGCAGAAATAAAAGATATGATGGATAAATATGCAATATGTGTGAGTGTGTGTGTGTGTGTGTGTGTGCGTGTGTGCGTGTGTGTGTGTGTGTGTGTGTGTGTGTGTGTGTGTGTGTCTGAAAGAGAGATTTTAACTGTGCAGATGTGTATGACTTGACAATGAAGGAATTCAGATGGTCAAAAATATAATTTGTTCAATTGAAATCCTTACAAACTGCACAGTCACACACAAAAACGCACTACCAGTTTCAAACTCATAAGAAGCCAGTTAAAAATTTGTTTAAAAAAATACAATTATCTGAGAAGAAAGAAAAAAGGAAAGGGCTATTAACCAGGCATCAGAAGGATCGACGCTTCGTCGCTTCTGTTTATACGGTTTATAATGCTTTTATATATGCTTGTCAAACTAAGATTGTTGAGTAGTCAGCTGGAAGCTACATACTTCTTCTCTTTTCGGCTGCTCCCGTTAGGGGTCTCCACAGCGCCACTCTTCTCCACTCTACCCTGTGCTCTACATCTGCCTCTTTCACCCCAACTACCTGCATGTCTTCCCTCACCACATCTATAAACCTCCTCTGGTCTTCCTCTTTTCCTCCTGCCTGGCACCTTCATCCTCAGCAACTCCTTCACCTTTACTACCTCTTCTCCCTGCAACCTCACCACTCCATTGCCTTCCCTCTCATTCACACACATGTACTTCATCTTACTCCTACTGACTTTTCATTCTCCACCTGCAAGTCTTAAATGCTTATGTGCTGTTGGTGTATTCTGAATACTGATCCACAGAAGCTGAACATTATAACATTCGTTCATTCATTTATCTTCTAATCTGCTTATTTCCTAAGTCAGGGTCACAAGAGTCTGCTGGAGCCTATCCCAGGCAGGGGTACACCCTGGGAAGGTCACCAGTCCATCGCAGGGAACATTCTAAACATTCTAACAAAAATATCTAATTACTGATATTATGATAAATAATTATGAATACATCACAAATTAACTTTAATATACATTAATAGGAAGAACAGGTCTCCATTTTTTAGACCTGAGCCCTCTTTATACAAGTATACAGTGTGTATTCCTAAAAGAATTATCAGGGATGATAATAAAGAGGAGAGGAAAGTGTTCAGTAAAATGATGAATAATAATGTTTGCTTGTTCCAATAAGCCAGTTAATTAACAATAATTCTCCCTACTAATGCTTCCCCTTGTGGGGGAATGAATGCAGATGAATGTGGGTGAATGTATAAGGGCGTCTGCTAAATGGCATAAATGTAAATGTATATTTAAATGTAAATGCTAAAAATGGGTTGGATTGAGATGTCCAGTAAAATGTCCAGATTTCATCTCATCTCATTTTCTGACCGCCTTTCCGGGACCGAGTCGCGGGTGCAGCAGTTCAAGCAGGCTTCCCTCTCCCCAGACAGTTCCTCCAGCTCTTCAAGTGCTCAGGACAGCCGAGAGACATAGTCCCTCCAGCAAGTCCTGGGTCTGGTTGGTCAGGACCCAACGCTCATGGCTATAGGTGAGAGTAGGAACGTAGATTGACTGGAAAAATCGAGAGCTTTGCTTTACAGCTCAGTTCTTTCTTCACCACGACTGATCGGTACATCGACTGCATTACTGCAGAAGATGCATCAATCCTCTGTCAATCCTCTTGTTCCATTCTTCCCTCAACAAAATCCCAAAATACTTAAACTCCTACTTGAGACAAGATCACACCACCTGCATGTTAATGAATAAATGAATAAATAAATAAATAAATAAATAAATAAATAAATAAATAAATATACAGTTTCTACTTTTCAACAGTCATATTTTTAGCAAAGCTTCTAAACTGTATCCAGATCAAGGTCAAGTTATAACCATAAGCACTGTTTGTATGTCTGCTAAATGCTTAACTGATAACTGTAACTGTCAAGGAAACACCTAAGTGGATATATGAGCGTTAGCCTTGTTTGTAAACGCCTTTTTATAAAAGTGACTATAAACCTTGCTTCATAGTTTATGCTTTCACAGACCAAGAGCTCTGCTACACGTAATAAGATCTTGCTATGCATTAGCATGCTATTCTTAAATGATCTGACATCAAAATGCACATTTGCTGTCTGAAAAAGTGAAATGTGCCTTTTTATAAAGAATGGATTCTGTTCCTTGAGATCTTTTTAAAGCATCTGCGGTTTGGATTGTAGAAGCAGATGTCTAAAAAACACTAGTTATGAGTATAAGGTATGAACATGGTAGCTCTGCACGGCTGTCACATGTACACCTAAAGCCACAGGTTTGCTGATAAATTAGCTCAGGTAAATCCATTTGCTGCAGAACGGTGAAACTACTTTTCCTATAATTGAATGTCTGGTCACATGATGTGAGGAGCTTTGGTTTCCAAAACAGACGATGGCATGGAAAAATCCAGTTTTTATAGTGTTTGCAGTTAAATTCATTATTTTCGTAGTGGTCTGGAACCGCTGGCTGGGACAGGGCTGGTCTGTGGAGACAGGATAGGGAACATGTTGTAATGTTGATGTCTGAAACAGGAAATGGTGAATAAATGTGGTGAAAATGTGTGTGTTTGAGCCAGAGAGAGAGGAGTGGGGGTGAGGAGACAGGGGGAGGGCGAGAGAGAGAGAGAGAGAGAGAGAGAGAGAGAGAGAGAGAGAGAGAGAGAGAGAGAGAGAGAGAGAGAGAG